>JAIUZE010002142.1:0-181428 GCA_022085475.1 Heliosperma pusillum
TTTGTTATATTATATTTAATATTTTATTAATATATTCACAATATTATTATTATTATTATTATTATTATTATTTATATTTACTATTATTAGTATTTATATCATTTATATCATTTATATTATTATATTATACTTGATCTTATTAATTCTTTAGATACTTTTGTAAATATATTTATTACTATATTATATTATTACTAATAATGTTATCATTTATATTAATATTTTATAATATTATTATTATATTATATTAATATAGTATTATACTAATGTTTAATATATTATTATTATAATTATTTATAATATTATATTATTAAATTATACTTATCATATTTATTTTAATTACTATTTTTAATATATTTATTACTATATTATATTATTATTAATAATTAGATAAGTAATATTACTATTTTACTATTATTATTATTATATTATTATATTACTATTTTATTTTTATATATCTTATTATATTATTATTTTATTATATTAGTATAATATTATTATTACTAATGATTAAATTATTATAATATTTATTATTATATTATTATTGTCATAATCTTTTTATTAGTTCAGTTAAGTTAAGTTCAGTTCAGATCAGTTCAGTTCAGTTCAGTTCAGTTCAGTTCAGTTCAGTTCAGTTCAGTTCAGGTCCATTAAGTTCAGTTCAGTTCAGTTCAGATCCAATCAGTTCAGTTCAGTTCAGTTCAGACGATTTCAGTCCAAAAGAACAGAGCCTTAGTACTATATATCGAATGAGATAAATAAGTATAAACTAAGACCAGGTACCTGAAATTTCAAATGTTACTCTAGGTAACATTTGATTTCAGGTAGCTTATTTGAGCAAATAAGCAACTTGTCAAACACATGCAAAAAAAAATGGGACGTGCTTTTTCACATACGAATTTTACTCTTTCACATACGCCTTTTACAATAATACCCTCGGTCATTTTCCATTGTCTTTTATCCATTTTTTTTCTTCCTTTCTTCATCTCACTTCACCACAAACACCACCCACACCTCTTGTTCCGGACATAAAATTTACATTAACCCCTTACTTCGGTCGCCGGAAAACGTGGCTCCGACCAACCTGGGTTCCATTCCTTTCCTGCACTCCCATCTCCGGCAATCCTGTCCCAATACTCCAACCATCCCCCTCTCGTACTCCGACCACCCCCCTCCCGTACTCCGACCACCACCCTCCATTGGATCCGGCGACCCATCCCCGACCTTCCCTTCCCCAACCCATCCTCGACCTTCCCTTCCCTTCCCCGACCTTCCCTAGCCTTGCACTCCCCTTCAACAGCACCCCCCTCTCCCGCACGGCCACACTCCCCCTCACCCTGCTCCGACAACCACCACGCCGGGACACCCACGACCCATGCGTAGAACTTCCATCGCCCAGAACCTATGCCCCTCTATTGATAACAACAATTGATGAACATTTTCACAATTAATTCATTGATTTGCAATAAACAAACCCTAATAATTTGAATAAATATACAATTGCTACACAATAAAATTAATTCATTAGTTGGAGAAGTTTAATCTATTATTTAAATTTCTAGAACAATTAGATTTCAATTTTGGGAAAGCATAATGTATAAGCTTTACTTTGCCCTAGGTTTGGGAAAAGGGTATGATTGTGTAAAATTAATGAAAAAATGTATCTGAAAGAGTAAAGTTCGTATGTGAAAAAGTAATTCCGAAAAAATAAACTTGTTGAAATTTTTGTAAAAAAAAAAACTTTAATAAAAAAAAGATACCTGAAATATTTTGTCAAACAGAGCCTATCTAGAACCACAAATAATACCTTATTCCTACTCATTGTGCCAATGGCCAATGTAAAAGATAAACAAATGACGAGGATAGAATAAATGTTATGAAGAATAAGTGTTATGAATGTATGTAGTTAAGCGCGAAATTATTCAATAACTTTTACAAGTATGTTGAAGTCGGGGTCAATGATATTTTAGTGATTATGTTACAAGTCAACCGGGTCATTTTATGGCCGTTGTTATTAAAGAGCACATTTTTTTAGTTTAAGTTAGTCACTTCATGTATGTCATTGGTATATGTAGGCTCTTTGCACTCGTACCCACCACGCAAAATTCATGCCCATGCGATCATATCTATTTCAACTAGGCCAGTTGCGGTATTTGTACCTAGATCTGACAAACGAGCCACACGATTCTGTTACGTCTGGGTACTAGGGTTATTTCAGACTGGGTTATTTCGGGTTTTAAAAAAAATCGGGCAATTGAGTTGGAGATGGATCATTTTGAGTTCAGATC
Organism: Heliosperma pusillum; assembly: GCA_022085475.1. Lineage (NCBI taxonomy): Eukaryota > Viridiplantae > Streptophyta > Magnoliopsida > Caryophyllales > Caryophyllaceae > Heliosperma > Heliosperma pusillum. Next base: position 2,286 of record JAIUZE010002142.1, read on the forward strand.
ATTTTCGGGCGAGTTATCGTCAAATTCTTTGGGAATAATGGGCACTTTGCCAAATAAATATTCGGGTCGTGGCGATTCGACTTATAAGTCATTTTTAGGTCCTTAGTTGTGGTCTCGGATCGGGTCAGTTTTGTCAGATGTACTTGTACAAGCCCACAAGGGCCACAACAATTCAAATTATAAGTGATCAAGCTAAGTCGATTTTGGGTCCAATTAAGACTTTCAAACGAGGCCTAATATGCGGATTAGGCGAGATTATGCTAACCAAATAAAGTTGGAATTCTCTCCATATCCTGGGTCCATTTCCCTTTCACAAGGCAGTTTAATATTGTTTTCATTTCAACCCTTTTACATTTGTTTTTCGTGAAAAAATCAAAACTGCTAGATCGCTGTAAGATGAAATCTAAACCGCTTAAATGGAGATGGTCCTAATTAAATGGGTTATATCGTTGGTCAAGCCCAGCACAAAAGTCTACTACCTAATACTGCACAGTACCTAGTACCTAAGTAAGTACCTACTACTCTTGCTAAGCAAACAGCGAAACAGTGTAAAAGACTATGTACTCGTATAATCTTATGACGCTGACTAGTCATAGTAAACTTTAAACGTTGCATTACTTGCTTCTTCAGGTAGTTTTCGAAAGTCGATACTTCGGTCTTGATATTAAAACGAATCAAATATCATCCTGCTATATGCATATATATATATATGTATATATGAATTACAATTTTTTTTTATGTTTTTGTCTTATTCATCTCACACCGACATATTTAACATGTCTTAAACCTTAAAACCGATATGCTCATTTTAAATGAGAATTTATTTGCATTTGTTAGTTGGCCCCATTTAAGACGGATATCCAACGGGACGGGTATATGTCCGTCTTAACGGACGGGTATCTTCTCATAAGACATTTTTTCTTAACTGCTAAACATTTTACTCTGTCTATTTTATTTTAGTTGGTCTAATTGAAAACAGCGCATATCCGTCGTCATTAAAGACGGACCAGATTCCCTCTCACCAGGAGACAAGTGAAAAAAATAAGTGGAGAACTAAATGGATCTCTACTTACCCTCTCACTTGTCTCTTCGTAAGAGAGGATCCGACTCATGTCGTTGTTGAATGAGAATTTGTGATTGTATTTTAGTTTTAAATTTTACGGAAAATTCACGCGGTACCCTTGAGGTTTGACGTTTTGCACGATATGCCCAATTTTTACATCCGAAAATGTTAAAGAGGCCATAACTCGTGTTTACGAGCTCAGAATGTGACAATTTTTTTTTTCAAATCGAACATCTTTTCCGAGAACTACGAATTGAAAAAAAAAACCGAATTTGGAACTCGTGACCAAGAGATATGGTCATTCAAAGTTTATTCGATAAAAGAAACTTTGAAATACAAAAACTCCTAGCCACGATATCCGAATACGACAATTTTTTTTTTCAAATCGTAGCTCTCGAAAAGATGATCGATTTGAAAAAAAAAAATCATCACTTTCTGAGTTCGTAAACACGAGTTATGACCTCTTAAACTTTTTCGGATAAAAAAATTGGACATATCGTGTAAATTGTCAAACCTCAAGGCTAACACGTGAATTTGTAGTAAATTTTATTTGGCTTATTACTCCAACACGCAACTAAAAGTCTGGAAAATAAAACATGTACAGTAACTTAAAAGCATGTAGCAGTAGACTAGCAGTAGTACTAGTTTAGTTGAAAAAATTTCTAAAAATAGAAAGAAAGTTCTTTTGATCTGTATTTCACCATTTTTTTTTTGGGGTTTTAACATTACTGTCTTACTTCACTATTTGTCTTCACCTTGTAAGGTAAATTCCTCTCTTTTATCCTTTTATTATTATCTTATCTTTATTTTTACAGTATGTTCTTCAAGGTTTTACAGTAACTATGTTTGTCTTGTGCTTCTATGTGTGTGAATTATGCATTGTTACAACTATTTTGGTTGATTTATTATGTTGGTTTATGTTGTTAGTTGGTAATTATAATATACTGAAGAATCAATGGTACTATTGAAAGTTGTATAACTTGAAATATACTGAAGAATTGTCAAAATTGCTATATTTTAAAGCATCTTTTTAACTTGTAATAAGTGTTGGTAATTAGGGTTTGAATGCATGGTGATTTATGCCTTTCTCTTGGGAATTTTTCAATTTTTTTTTGGGTGAAGGGACAGTTTTTTAGTTTATTGTAATGTTTATGTTGAACTCATACGGTTAAAAATGTTGTACATCTAGAACTTGTGAAGTGATAGATCCAAGATGGGTTTTTCTTGTTGTTTTGAATAGTAGTGGTAAAAGTCGATTTGAGCCGAAAATCACCCGATTTCATACCGTCATTCTCACGACTGTTGTATGATTATATTGTGCTGTACTCTGTAATTGACATTTTTCAATGTAATCTTATATACACATGGTCATTTTTAGGGACTTCGATTCGCCAATTTTACACAATATTCGTATGTTTTTCCAACAATTTGTTGGGGTTCTGATACCGTAACTGTTTGTATCGTGTTTGGAAGTCCTAAAGCATGCAGACAAGTTTTCAGCTTTCTGCTACCTGGTACTGTATATGACTATATGTTGATATCGCTGATATATAGTACTCCTTCCATCCTAATCGTTTGTATTCTTTGTGAGGGAAATTTTAGTCAAAGGCAAACAAAGGAATATCTTGTATAGTTGTATGACTTGTATGACTTGTATCTGTGATCTAACCTGTCTGTAATGTTTTAGCAAGCTTGATTCCGTTACTGATGTAAATTAACTTCTTACAAGGGCGGAGATGTACGTCGAGGGGGATGCTTGTGCTACTTGCAGCCGAAACTGTTTCATAATGCATAAGAAAAAACAAGATCTTTGTTCATTTTTTAAAATCATGTTTGGAGAGACGTTTAATGAACGCCTGGTATGATTGTAAAAGCCTGATATTTCCCCTTTGCTTTTTCCTCCCGTCTTCAATTAATGTCTGGTTCCAAGGATGCATGGACTTTGTCATTATTCGCTGGTTTAGGATACCATTGGCTACATTTAGACAACATACACTTTCATATATTCTTATGAATCAGATCCGCTGAGTGGTACGTTGTCTGAGTACCACTATACTATCTATTACTGTACAGTTAATCTCCCTTAAGCAGAGAAAAATGTCGCCATTTTATAAAAAAAATTGACCATTAATAATAATAAAAAAAAGTTACAACTATAATTGTCACTTTTTGACAATGAACTATTGGGAACTTTTTATCGGGAAATGTTCAAATTTTATCATAAAATAGTCACATTTTATCCGTCTTAATTTCAGATGGATACCATCTATAATGAGAATTTGTGATTAGCATATTATCTTAATTTCTCAGCCCTTCATAAGTTTATATTTGATTAATGTACGATATATATGTGAGTACGACGGCACACATTTCTGTGCCACCAGGTTGTCTAAGTTCATTTTCGCACTTCTACTTCATCATAATAGTATATCTGATTTCAGGTTTTGCCTCCTTTATTCTCAACAAAACTGAGGTCATTGGAAGGAAGAAAGATAACCATTGAGGATTCTAACAGGCGAAGTTGGGATGTCCGTTTGTCTGATGTGAAAGGCACTCTTGCCTTTCAAAAGGGCTGGCGTAACTTTGCCTCAGATCATAACATTGAGATGGGTGATTTGCTGTTATTTTGTTATGTCGGTGACACGCATTTTCTTGTTGAAATTTATGGTAGAAGTGGATGTCAAAAAAAGTTCAAGTTCGATGGGACGAACAACAATAAAACAACTGAAGCTACTAAAAATTCTCTTCCTAAGAAACGTCCTCTATCCTCCCATGAACAATCAGCTCCAAAACGGTACTACAGTTCTTGTGCTTTTCCCGGACCGAACATTGATGTCACCCCAAGACCCAAAAATGTTCATGTTGTGAAAGAGCCATCTGTAATGACTAGAAATGTTCCACGCCGAAGTCACATCCATAAAAGCCGCCCCACAGTGGCTCCAGTTACTCTTACTCCAGTTACTGAGACCTTTGAGAACCTATGCTCCATGACTAGCCGAGAAAAAGATAATCCCGAAGTGTTTCTAGTCCCTGAACCTATGGTGGAGAGCTTCCCTGAACCTGTAATGGAGTCAAGCATCCCTGAACCTGTAATGGAGTCAAGCTTCAGGACTAACAGAGACAAAAATATGCCCAACGGGATCTCAGTGGCTGAGACTCTTGTCGAGTCATGCTCTATGGTTAACGTAAAAGAAAAAAGGCCTAAAATTGTTCCAGTCTCGGAAACTCTGTTGGACCCATGCTCCATGAGTAACCAAGACAAAAGTAGGCTTGAGGTGGTCCGGCTGGATGATACGCTCGTGGAGCCTTGCTTCATGACTACCCGAGCTGAAAACTTTACCATGGAAGAAGATCGGAAGTGTCTATTTGATCTGTCAGTCTTCGAGATGCCCGGCAAGTTATCAACCATTGTCAAGAAAGATGAAACAAACTATCTACTAGATCTTCCTGTCTATGATTTACCTGAAAATGAAGCTGGTGCGTATAGAAGCGATGGACCCCACTTGCTAGGATCAGGCACATTTGAGAATGCTGTCATGGGGATTGCAGACAAAAAGACAACCATTGACAGAGACGTCGAGAAAGACTATTTACTTAATAAGTCTACTTTTGAGATGCCTGAAAATGAGTATACAAATGTAAGTAATAAACGTCAACTTCATGGAAATCTACGATGTCAAGAGCCTGACCACTATCAGAATGCTGAGAGTGAAGCTGGTTTGATCAAATTTTCGAGCTGCCAAGTCACAGAAAGAAAAAGCGAAATAGAAGCGTCGGGTTAGTTCATTAACCTTATATATACACTTATTCTGATATTCTCAAGAGATTTGCCTATTCCCGTCATTTTGTAACTTTCTACTGTTGTGTATCTCCCTTGCTGTCTCTCTCAGATGTCGACTTGTCTATTGACACAATTATGCCTTTGAATGTTATACTTCCGAAAACAGCTGAATTATCAGCTCTTTCAGGTTCTTATAATTCACTTTTCTGTATCCTGCAAGTGTACTAGTGGTCTTTAAGCTGTTTCCATTTATGCAAGTTGCTATATATTGAATTAGTTCTCCAGTGCAGGTCAGAATTTGATACTAAACAATCGGGAAACTAAGAACTACAACCAAAATGTCTCCGATCATGCAGAGGATGAAAGTTTTTGTGGTGCCAATTTTTCTATCAGTGAGCAGAACTACGGAGATCTTAAAGGTAGCTACTTGTTGTTTTCCTATTGCCGTTGTGCGACTTAGATAAGACAAGAAAACAAAAACTTGTATAATTCCTATGTGGCAATGATGGGTAGCTTATTAGTAAAGTAGTAAATCAAAGCAAATAAGCCAGGAGATTAATAATAAAATTGTTTCAAATCTCATAGGCTGATTATGTTCTATTATGATTAGGCAAAAATATGAGACGCATCAAGCAAGAATTGAGCGAGTTCAAACTAGATGTTTGTGGTCATGCGACCAAGAAGGCGGTGGAAATTGAAAAGAATGTGAGCAATATTGTCAAGTTAGAACCAGGAGAACGTAAAGCTCTATCTGCAACTGCTGTCAAAGTCATATGCTCAGACAACCAAGATTTCCTCGTATGTTTTTATTCCGACAACCCTATTGCCCATATCATGATTCATATTCTTTAATATTCTTGCCAACTTGATATTGCTCCATAAATTTTTTACTTCCTTTCCGATGGGAGCGAAAACATTTACTAATGTATGAGTTGAAATGTCTTGTAATAAACTAAAATGACTCCTAGATTTCTTGCGGTTCTTACAATAAGAGATCGCAATCAGAATAGTAAGATTGCGTACATTCCACTCACCACACCCTACTGTAATGCTGTCAAGAGAATAGTGCAATGCTGTCGTACTATTCTGAAACATTTGACAATTGACATGACAATCTATTGTGCCGTATACCGTGTTACTTATTATGTCCAGTATCCTTCAATTATCTCACCTTCATGGGAAGAGTTCAACAAGTTTCCTGCAAAACACATGTTTGATTCCCACCTGATATTTGCAAAATCTTGAATTTGTTCTGCTTTCTGATATGTTAAATGCAGGAGCTGCCTGAGCCTTTACCCGTGACTTTAGTGACAAATAAGTCGAGTTCAAAATTTAAACAGCAGCTAGTGTTTCTTCAAGATCCTCATAAACGACTTTGGCCTGTTCTTTACCACCGCTCAGGATTCCAGGTTCTGACAAGCGGGTGGAACTCATTTACGAAGGCCAACTACATTGGACCTGGCGATCAATGTATTTTCACTCCCGATGTCAGTTCGGAAAGCACATGCACTGTTCAGATTGACCATCTTAGCCATGATTAGATGCCCTCTTATGCCCTTATAACCTTGGGACTTATGTTAACTTCCGCAAACTTAACTCTACCAGCGTCTTTCAGAGTTTGTTATCTTGATGTAGGTGAGTTGTTTTATTGCTAATTGCTCGTATAATGTAATTAGATGAAACTCAGTGAACAAGTGGTGTAGTTTTTCTATCCTCCTATTTAAATTTAAGTTATCTGAGAAATTTCATGACACTGTGTTCATGTCTTGAGCATTTTATTAATTTGTATCAGTAGATATTCCGTGTGTGGAATGGTGAGACCGCCAAAGGATTTTGGACAGGTTAATTTAGGGTACATGATTAGTCTTCTATTATCGCAGGAAACGAGATAGGGATTAGGGAGTAAGATAATGTAGGGTTCTGGATCTAGAAGTCAGTCTGCAAGTCGAGGAAAATGATTGGGACCTTGTCCTTCCGGAAGGCGCCCTTAGATTGACGTCGATACATTTTTGTAGATGGATCTGAGTCATCTGATCAGAGAAATCAGAGTATGATGCTGTAAAGTGAATTATGAATGTAGTATGAGCTAGATACGGAGTATTGATTAAGTACAGGCTAACAATGGTGAATTGTGTCGAGCTCAAACTTAAGCAAAGTTTACTCGCAGAAGCAATCCGACCGGAATAAGTTGACATGGTGTCCGAGTAGAAATGAACCGAATATTCTTGAATATGATACAAATTACAAAACCCAAACCCAATCAAACCATACCCTGAGCTAGCTTTCGTCCCCAACTCCCGTAAATGAGTGGGACGGAGGAAGTATTACAAATTCACGGTCTTATCATAATTGTTTACTTTTCTTCATAACACTTAAAAAAAATGAAAAGAGAAACAATTGGGATAGACGAAAAAATTAGTCTTTTTAATTATACAATATTACTATGAACATAAATACTTGAAAAACACTCGCTCACAAATCACAATGTTATTAGAGTCTAAAGACCATGAGAAGAAGAATTATTTCAACTTGTAAGAGCGCTTTTATTCTAACCATGAAAATTTGTGTTCGATTCTCACCCGCGACATAAGCTAGAGACCATTCCCAAGAGACTCAGGTTAAAGCTTCCCCAAGAGCAATCTTGTGGAGTATTTATAGTCCGAGATTATCCCTTATAGACTTCGAGTCTGTCACTCTCGGGTGGTTTACCTAGAATACACCGAAGGTAAATGATACGGAGCGCTTTTCTTTTGGAATTAATTTCACCTTATTTTAATTCAGTAATTCATTTTCATTCCGTTAAATAAACAATTTCAATTCAGAAAGTTTTGTATCCGAAAAAAAAAACGGCCAGAGAAAATTTATTTGTCCGCAGTTCACACCGACCCGAATCCGATCCATTGACATCCTTGACTAACCCATTCCGGTCATACAAAAACACGACTCTCAGAGTCTGAGGTTTCCTCTCTCCCAAGCAAACACACATTCATTACTCAGCCAAAAAAAAAAAGTTTAGAGAGAGAAAACAAGAAAGGAAGCCATGGAAGGAAAAGAAGAAGCTCAAAATGCACACCTCATACTTGCTAACAATCTCTTCCTTCTCTCTCATCCTGATGTACAGGACATCGATAAAGTTCGTCTCACCGATGAAGTCATTTCCTCTATTCAATCCGATTGTAAGCTCTTCTTCTAAACCCTAATTTCTCAATTTTTTGTGTTAAAATTTCAGAAATTTCACTTTTTTCTACTGATATTTATCGTGTTGATGTATTATTTGTAAGTATTTTCATAAGTTTATTGCGTTTTTGTGCTTGATTTGTTGTTGTTGCTGATTTGTTTGAGTTGATGCGGTTTTTATTCGTATTAAAGTATTTTCATAACTTTATCGCGTTTTTGCGTTTGATTTGCTACTGCTGCTGTTGTCGTTGTTGATTTGTTCGCAGCTAATGTGGGTTTATATTCGCATTAACTATCTTTTTGCGCTTGATTTATTGTTGTTGATGTTAATGTTGCTGATTTGTTTGCAGTTAATGCGGTTTTTATTCGTATTTAAGTATGTTGTGTTTTTGCGCTTGATGTGTTCGCAGTTATGGTGTCGCTGTACGAGTCTTTAACCGCGAAAGGCGTCATTAATTTGGATCAGTCTGTGCTTGACTCAATGCGAAGTAGTATTGAGGACGAGCTTAAGAAGCTCGACGAAAAGTAAGTCCTTACTGAATTTTGGATTGTATATAAGCCTACATTAATAGGGAGTGTTAGTGGCTTTTATGAAGCTTGCATTACGGCGCAGTATCGTGTCTCGTGCCTAGGTTGACGCTAGAGACCGTGTTGTGTTTTTGTTTTGCTGTTAGGGTGCCATGGGTATCGTAGACGAATAAATTTATATGTTGGGGGAATCCGAACCTAGTTTGTTGGCTACTAGTGCTCAAAAAGTTGAGACTTGGATCTATTGAAACTTGAAAGATATGATGATTGTAGTGAAGATCTCATTTTTAATACCACTTGTTCATGCTGATTTCATAGCGAACAAAATTGCTGGATAATATTCATAATTTCCTATGCATTTTCTAAAGCTCTAAAAATTTTAGATCTTCAAATTTTAAAGAGTAAATTGATCCAATGATGTAGATTGATTTAGATGTCGTTCCAATTCCTGAAATCGGGCTTTATCAAGCTGGTAAAGCTTTATGAGATGAAATGAAGAGACATCTGAGGATCCATAAAATATTTACCTTTTTTTTGTCGATTTTTGCTAGCCACGTGGTTTCTGTATGCTTTTTGATGGCATCAGTGACGTTTTCAATTATCATTGTGATATGGTTTTTATAATCACTAGATGAGTGCTGTACAATTCTTTGTAGAAACAATCTCAATTCAGAAGTTTCTGTCTTTGTCATAAACAATGAAATTGAGGATGAAATAAAGAGAAAACAAACGATTGAGTCAAGTGTTGCATGGCTTGCGGCTGTATTTCGTTCAGGGAATATGGCCGAGTCGAGTTCAAATGCCGTGCTCTATAGCAACAAATTTAGCAACTTATTTTGCGAACGAACACTGGTCTGTACAAACAATTCGGTTTGAGTATCAGCCGACGAGGCCTCAAACTGTCAAATTGTGGTTGAGCATCCATTCCCTAGACTTATTCGAGTTTGCAAGTTCAATGTTGGTTTTTTGCATTGTGAAACATTGCAAGTTGTTTTGAGTTTGAAGAATGCATAGAAATGAAGGTGCCTGTTTATAAATGGCCTTGCTCCTATTTGTTGTTATGTATTTGTTATTTATCTAATTGAAGAAATCTGAAAGATTCTCAGATCTAGCTTAATTTGTTTCTCTTCCATAGTAATCGCGGATTTCTGTTACATTTGTGAGTCAGCGTCAGGTTATTCTTATGTAGTTAACAAGTCTTGATTACTTCCTCGTAACCTGTCTTTCTTCGGAGAAAAGTTTGATGAGCAATACTTCTTTTTACTAAAGGGAAAGGCTGGGTTGGATTTCAGTAACTATTTTGTTTGTCAGTCTGTTTTTTGCACATTGTTGTAAGCACTCAAAGTATATTTAGTGGTGGCATCATTGAACGACCTGCTGCTTTGTTGGGCAGGATTGCTGATGCTGAAGAAAATTTGGGTGAAAGTGAAGTTCGAGAAGCTCATTTAGAAAAATCTTTATTTTACATAAGAATTGGTGATAAAGTGAGAATCGTTTTAGTAAACCATTCCTATATAAATGGTCACATTAACTTTTGGTCATCTCAGTTACATCAATCTAAGTTGTTCTTCTCTCATATGGAACGCAGGATAAAGCGTTAGAGCAGCTTAAGGTAACAGAAACAAAAACTGTTGCTGTTGGGCAAAAAATGGATTTGGTGTTCTACACTCTTCAAGTTGGATTGTTTGACATGGACTTTGACCTCATCTCTAAAGGCATTGACAAAGCTAAAAGGTAATTACGCGAGAAGAAGGTTTATTCAGCGTCAAATCAATGAATGCATTTTTACCTCTCGATTAGTGTTTTGCTAACTCGGTTATTGTTCCTTCTATTGAAACCAGCTTGTTTGAGGAGGGTGGTGATTGGGAAAGAAAGAACCGTTTGAAGGTGTATGAAGGCTTGTACTGTATGTCTACCCGGGACTTCAAGAAAGCCGCTAGCTTATTCTTGGATTCAATCTCAACATTCACAACCTACGAGCTGTTTACTTATGACACATTTATATTCTACACAGTTCTTACCAGTATTATATCCCTTGATAGAGTGTCCTTGAAACAAAAGGTAATTAGGCACTGGTTTTCGCTTGTAGCTTTGATATTTCCTAATGAGTTAATCTCTCATGAGATGGTCTCACTCATCAAAAGGTGTTACCGTGTTAGACATGCCCTTTTGCCCATTAGTTAAAACTTCTGGGACTTCAAGAAAGCTGCCTAGCTTATTCTTCGATTCAATCTCGGCATTCACAACCTTTGAGCTGTTTTCTTATGACACCTTTACGTTTCTACACCGTACTTACCAATTATATCCCTTTATAGGATATCATTGAAAAAATGATGATTGGGCAGTGGTTTCTGCTTCTAGCTTTCGTACTCCTTTCTTAGTTAGTTTCCTATGAGACCGTCTCACCCATCTAAAGGTGTAGACGAACCCATTTACCCATTAACTAAAACCCTTAAGAGTAAATGAACGTTTCCAAGACTGACTCTTTTCTAGACTTAGTGTTTCTTAACTCCTTTTTTAATTGACAAAAACTTAAGTCTTTGTACGAACATGCTGCAGGTAGTGGATGCTCCTGAAATATTGACTGTGATTGGGAAAATTCCTTACCTATCTGAGTTCATGAATTCTCTCTACGATTGTCAGTACAAGTCGTTCTTCTCAGCATTTGGTGAGTTTTTTACCATTGGCTTTTTAGATTGTCTGCCTGTGGCGAAACTGTCATCTAAATTGAGTTGTGTCTGTCACTGTTTGTCTTCTCACATCTTGTTTGTTATCCAGCTGGGTTGTCAGAACAGATAAAATTCAACCGCTATTTACATCGACACTTCCGGTATTACATGAGGGAGGTCAGAACTGTTGTTTATTCTCAGTTCCTGGAATCTTACAAGAGTGTCACCATTGAGGCCATGGCAAAGGCATTTGGAGTTACTGTCGAGTTTATTGACCTGTGAGTACACCCTGTCATTATTCTACTAGCTAATTTTGGAAAATGATAGTATATATCCACTCATCTTCAGGCTTCTAGTTAAAAGTTTCTTGAACTAACTAAATTATGCTCCGTTAATGCTTATATTTGAAGATGCACAAAAACTTTACATGAGACAGTCTTACTTTTGAGACCAATCGATTTACAATATGATTTAATGAAGAGTTAGTGGACAGCTCCTACCTTTTTTTCCGCTCTTAGTAATGTTCCTGGAAGATTTTGATATGTTAACTAATTCTCCTCGACAAAAAGTTCAGAATCGCTCTGCCGTGATTGTAGTTTGGCCCTTGTAACTATTTGATCCAAGCAAACTCTGGCAAGGGAATATATATTTTGGATTGTACCTAGAATTAATTGATACATTCAAGTCATTTGGCACCAAGATGTTTTTCAGCGTTTTCTGTACCCTATCTCGCTCTTATGTCTTGATAAAGCAATATTACCATTTATCAAATGTAAGTGATTTTTTGTACCTGTTTTTCCAGGGAGTTGTCCCGCTTTATTGCAGCTGGGAAACTGCACTGCAAAATCGACAAAGTTGCTGGGGTTTTGGAGACAAATCGACCAGATGCCAAGAACGCCCTTTATCAAGCTACGATCAAGCAAGGGGATTTCTTACTGAACAGGATTCAGAAATTGTCGCGTGTTATTGATTTGTAGAGCTTTGTCGTTTATGTACTTCTTTGTTGATTTGAGAAAGTGGAAAACATAATTTGTTAAGTAAACTCATTGTAGTTAAATTAAAAGTTCCTTTTTCAAACGCATAAGCTAGCCTTCAGTTTCTCAATTGCGGAACATTGATCGTTGATTACAAAAAGCAAAGCGATCTTAAGCATAAGCTGTCTTTAACTTTTAGAGTGTGAAACAAAAGTCGGTCTATGCAATCAACAACACAAATTTTTATTTGGGGTTATCCGAAAATTGCTCTGCTTTAGATTTTCATAATCAAGGAAAGATGCATTACATTTACATCTCATCTGATTGAAAATTAAGGTTCTAATCTACGCATATATTCCATAATTATATCTCAAAGATATCTATGAAAAACACGAATTTGATCACAGTTTAATGTCATTTTTTGTACGGCAAAGACTGGCTGATTTTTGATACCGGGTGAATTTAACAGCAGGTTGGCCAGCAGACACTGCTCTGGAAGGACGAGGCCGGCCATGTTTTATCAGCCACGGAAAATAAATAAGCTCTAGACAGCGCCATAATTTTGGTTCATTGTCACCTCCAAATTTAAAAGACCGAGTTCTGTAGCTATATGTTGAGTCACGTCTGACATAGTTTGAATCAATTGAAACCAATAGGTCCAACACCTGAATTCAGAAATGTGCACTTGGATTTGTTAGCAGATTGGTTTGTGGGTTTACTCTGTCTAGTGATCACCTCCTGTGTCTCCTGATAGGTTAGTATTAATCTATTTATATCGACCTTATTTGACTTTGATAGTCAACTTTGACGATTAATCTCTTTAAACACGTGTAAAGGTTACAGAATGGCAAAATTGTGTATTCTGAAACAATAACCGCGTGAAAGTTGAGTATTAAAGTCGAAGGGAACAATATAAATAGAATGAAAGTAGTTTATGTGGACTTACCTGACGTGGGCGTATAAGGCATGCGTCTTCTTCGTGGAAACGGGCTTGCTTCTTTTATGTCGACAGCAACGGCATCAGAAGTAAGAAATATCTTGGCAACCGATGATGCATGCTCCAAGCAACATCTAACAACCTGCTCAAGTTTCCAATGGAAATGCTAAAACTGTCTGTATAATAATATGACAGCATTAAAACTGCATTGAGAATTGTATGATTGGCTGCTAGTGACAGATAATCGGAAGTCATCTTTACAATATACCTTTGTCGGGTCCATGATCCCAGATTTCATAAGATCCTCGTAACTGTTAGTTGCAGCATTGTACCCGTATCTGAAATCGTCATTACCAAGGACCTGCAAAAGCGATATCTTCAAGTTTAGAAGAAATAGATTACAAGTAGGCTTAAACACAATAGATTGCATCGAAGATACACAATTCTAACAAAAGGACCTTTTCTACGACCAAACTGCCATTGGCCCCTGCATTTTCTGCTATCTTCCTTATCGGGTATGACAGTGCCTGTCTGAAGATCTCCGCTCCAATCTGTGCGAGAACATCTATACTCAGTACACAACAGACAGTATTTATTCAAAGCTGAAATAAAACCAGCTAAGCAAATAGTGCAAAACTAATCTTCAATGATTTACCTTTTGTTCCTCATTGTCTAGCTGCTCTTTGATTTCATCAACCTTCAATGATAGTCTTAAAAGGCAACATCCACCACCAACTACAACGCCTTCTTCGATGGCGGCCTGCAATAAATGATTTCAGCAGCTCCAACACAACTATATAAATCTAAACGCAGTAAGATTAAATAACACCGTAAATAAAATTAATTGAAGGAAAATGCAAAGACGATAATGTGAGCCAGTGCTGTCTTTTCTTCTCACGCGTAATACATCTTTTCATTAGCTAGAAAAACTCTTAAAGCAGTTACATCAATGTCATGCAGCATATAAAATACCTTAGTTGCATTCAAAGCATCTTCCATCCTTAGCTGTTTATCTTTCAACTCAATTTGTGTTTGCGCTCCCACCTATATGGATTACAGTCATTAGATAAAATGCTGAGAGTATTCAAATTTTTGGACAACTAATCACGGTGATTCATATGAGTTACCTCAATAATAGCAATTCCACCAGATAATCTTGCGACTCTCTCGTACAGAATTTTCTTCTGAAAGTTTTCTTCAATAGTCTGTAACATGAACAAACCGAATGACTTTTATATGTGAGTTTGGATGACAATGGATCTATCAGAAATATATGTCGACAATATCAAAAATATAAACACGGTTCTGATAAAAGAAGAAAGTCCAATATATGCAGCACCAGGAAATGCATTCAGCACATTGCGTTACACGACAATTCTACCATAGCATTTGTTCGAGCAGCTTCAACATATTACTCCACTGACATTCAAAATCATACCTCAGCATATGCTTTGATTTCTGAAACTCTCCGCTCAACGGCTGGCCTAGTACTTCCATCAGTAACAATCAAAGTAGAATTCTTTGTTATAATAACTTTAGTAGCATTCCCGAGAACATCTACGCCAACCTTCTCTAGACTGAGGCCCATATCATCTTTGATTACAGTTCCTACACAGTGCATGAACATGACAGCTTAGGTGTACAGAGTACAGCGACTACAGTTAAAGCGAGTACACGATTATAGATGACTACCTTTAGTTAAAATAGCGATGTCATCCATGCAATGACTTTTACGCTCATTAAAAGCCGGAGCCTTGATAGCAACAACCTTTAGAGAACCCTTGAGCTTATTCCTAATAATTGGAGCCATAGCCTCCTGCTCTATGCCTTCAGCAATTATCAGAATCGGAAAGTCATCCTTGACTGCATTCTCCAACATTTTAAATACCTCTTTTGGGTGTGTGATCTTTTTGTCAACCAAAAGCAACTGCAGAAATAAGTACATAATTTTAGAGAAGGCATAAACAAGTCTGTCATGACTCAATAATGTTATGCTGATACCTTGCAGTTGTCATACTCCACAATCATCCTTCGACGATCAGTGACAAAGTAAGGAGACAGGTACCCTCGGTCAAATTGCATTCCTTCTACGATCTGGAGCTTGGTTTCTGTACTTGTTCCCTTGTCTATTCTAACTACACCCTTCCTCCCCACCTTTTTCATTGCATCAGCAATCATATTTCCTACTGCATAATCATTTCCTGCACTAACTGCAGCTACATCTGGAATTTCATGATCTTCAATCTGCAGTTTTAGCAATGTCACTTTAGCAAACAGGAGAACCAAACTATATATGCAGTTGTTTGATTATTCCTAACAATCAAGAAGTAATCCCTATTCCCAAATATCAAAAATTTCCGTGCAAACCATTTTGCCAATGAAAAAGTTCCGAGTAAATTTCCTTCCGTTTGGTTGTCTAGAGAAAATAAAGTTAACTAAGGGATCAGATTACACAAGGAAAGCAGATGTCAACTAATTTAGTCGGTAAAGTTATGAGCGGTGGTACTCATGACCTGGTCTCAACTTCCAAACCCCGTCAGCATCAAAATTGCCCTTGAGGCTCCCTTTACACCAAAAAAAAGATTACACAAGGAAAATAGGGTGCTTTTGGAAGAAACACAATTTTTTCTTGGAATTTTTCCCCTCATCATAATGGTTTCCACCAAATCAAACATGATAAAAGAGAAAGATAACATATCTTCACCTCTCTAGACATTAATTTAAGATGAGAAACAAGGGCTTTTGCAGTCTTTTCGATTCCACGAGATATCTGAATTGGATTCCTGCCCGCTGCAATGACCTTAAGCAATTGCATCTTCAGTACAGTTATTGAGATGCTAGAAAACAGTAGAAAACAGCACATTCAGCATAATGATTTCACTCTAATGCTAATTTACTGAATCATTTTTCCAAGAAAGCTTAATCTACCTTCACACCCTCGTCAATAAGACCACGGGCTAGAACTATTGATGTCGTGGAACCGTCACCAGCAAGATCATTAGTTTTAGCACCAGCTTGCCTTACTAGCTTCACTCCAACATTTTCCAATGGATCTTCCAACTCAATCTAAACAGCATAAATAAGCCAGTACACAATGTCAACACTTTTACGACACAATTTTCAGTATGGATCATTTAGAGAACATATTTTTGCTTTTGTACAAGGAAAAAGCTGCACATCCAAGTATCCGACTCCCTTACAGCACCAACATTAGAAGCCAATGAGGCACTGACGACGACTGGCGTAATGTACTAATGCTGTCCACTTTACTAGCATGATTGGTAAATTTTTATTTAAATTAAAGCAAATCAAATGGAAAATTGAGAGGGAGGATTAAATTAAATGATTTGTTGCAGCTTTTCAGACTGCTCGCCTGTCCTCGCTATCTAAGACGATAATACTGATCAAGTACTTGGCCTATATATGTACATTTAACCTGCATAGACTCTAGGATCGCAATCCTCACTGTCGCAAGACGATTAGTATATATAAAACTAGTGTAACAAGGTAAATGGATAAATAGAGTATTAGAGTACCTGTTTGAGAACAGTTTCACCATCATTGACAATTTTGGGAGGTCCATATTTGTTCTGCAACACCACATTCCTTCCCTTTGGACCCAATGTCACCCCTAGCAAATCCCCCACCAAGTCCACTCCTGCCTGTAAAACATCCCACCAAAAAATAGTTAGTCTTATGTAAAACGGTTTTACACCATCTATTAAAAACATCTCAAATTCTTGTTTAAGATTGTCCATTTCCGTTTGACCAATAAGACGAGATTTTGTGATCATTCTATGGTCAAGTGTAACCACAATGCTCCAGCTACTATTACAGCTTATAGTAACTTGTTTTCCAAGAGTAATAGCATTTGGCTGTAAAATGTTTTCAAAACCCTGTATTATTATTTGAGACCAAAATGGCCCGTTTAGGTAAAATGTAACGTGTTACACTAATTTAGTATAAAACCGTCTTACAGAATCATTTGTGCCTCGAAAATGATAATTAAAAGAATACAAACCTGAAGTTTTCTAGTGACAGAACCATCATGGTTGAAGTAAAGTTCTTTTTTGGCCATGGCTTTTGTAATGGTGTTCATTTTATATGATGATGATGTTGATGTTGATGAAGTATATTTGAATGTAGAAAAATTGAATGATGACATTTGAGATATAAAAGAAACTGGATTTAGTATGCAAGACATTGAATTGATATGAAATAATTGTAGTGTAAACTGTGTAGTATGTAGTGTAATTGTGGAGTTGTTCTTTAAGAGTGAATACTTAGTGATTGAAATGGATAAGAGATGTGCGCGCCAGAGGCCTAACAAGTAACAACGGTTCAATATATGTGGCTTATGCTGACTGCTCTCAATGTCTCAATGTCGGGGCGTCGGGCTTAAAAAAGTCGTCTTAAGTTAAAACGATCATGTTAAAATGAAATGTGTAATACAATTGTGTGTGGATAACTAAATGTTTTTATTAAACTTCTAAGTTGTCACGAAGTGAAGTACTCCTAGTGGAGTGATATACACTACCGGTGTGATATGAGACTTTTCCCAATTCTATGAAATTTTCTTGTTTTTTGTGAAATGAGTTGTTTTTTTCGAAAGTTGAGTTTAACTTGGCGAACTATTATATCAGAATAAATATTTAAACTCGTATAAAAAACATATCAAAAACCAACCATGCTCAGATATTAACATTGTGCTTAAGCCAAACCCATGTACCACCCGGCAACCACTAAAGCTATTCACAGGTCATCATGTCCATTGAGCTTGGCTCGGCCCATCCGAATGGGCTATGTCCATATCCCAATTCCCAACTACACTCCAAATTTCCAATATCTCTATGTCAATCCCAAATTCCCAATATAAGACACTATACTATTACCCTAATTAATACGTTTTGCCTAAAACAGGCGACCCGTCGCAAACTTAAGACATGACAATTCCCCTCACAAATGAGAATTTGTATACCTTATTAAGTACTGTAATAACTAGAGAAATGCACCTCAAGTGAACCACCTAAACCTTAAACATAACTACATAAGAACGAGTTAATAGAACTACAAACACACACACAAAAGAAAAATGGAAGCATTGACAACATTGAGTGGATTAAGCAATTCTATCCAATGTTCCATCACAACTTCCACCAACCGCCACCTCTCTCTCCACCGTAACAACCACCACCTAAACCACCGTAACTTAGCCGCATTTCACTCTAACTCCCATTATTTCTCTTATTCCCCAAAATGCCCTCGTTTATCTGCAAAACCCACCAAAACCCACATCTTTCTTCCTCATTTAGTTGCTTCTATGGTATGTTTACTTCTTATTTTCATCTCTTTCTTTCAAAGTTTTCATCTTTTTACTTCAATTATTTGTGGGTTTTTAGTTAAATGTTGAAAAGTTTATTACTTGTTCTACATTTTTCTTGTAAAGTTTTCATCTTTTTACCTGAATTTTTTGTGGGTTTGCAGTAAAATGTTGAATAGTTTACTTAATTTTTTGTGGGTTTTTAGGGAATGTTGAGAATTCACTTCTTCTTTTTACCCCTTTCTTGTAAAGTTTTCATCTTTTACCTCAATTTTTTGTGGGATTGCAGTAAAATGTTGAAAAGTTACTTCTTTTCACCTCAGTTTTTTTGTGGGTTTGCAGGAAAATGTTGAAGAGACTTACATCATGGTTAAACCTGATGGAGTTCAGCGTGGTCTTGTATGTAATTTCATTGATTAACTTAATTACTCCCTCCGTATTAATCGTTTGTTTACCTTTGATTAAATTATCGGCTGCAAAGAATAAAAGCGGTAAACAATTGATTGAGACGGAGACAGTATTATTGCAGAACAAGTTGAATTATGGGGTTTTAATTAGTGTGTTGTTGATGGAATTTTGATTTAATGGTTTTGATTAGGTAGGGGAGATAATTTCAAGATTTGAGAAGAAGGGTTTTAAATTGATTGGGTTAAAGATGTACCAGTGCCCTAAACAATTGGCTGAGGTTCGGATTTTCGCATCTGTTTTGTCGGCTCTAAGGTTTCGATTTTTATGTTGTTTTGTATCTCATTTGGTATTTTTCAGTTGATGAGGGTATGATTTAAGGTGATAGTTGGGGTTATTGAGTTGTTATTATGTGTCTTCGAGCTATATTTAATTGTGCATTTTGATTGATTCATCATGAGGAATTGAGGATTTTAGGTAGCTTGTGTTGAAGCTAGAGATACTAGATTAGCCTGCCATGTTTAGGTATTTTCTGCTTAGTTGATTATTCTAGGCACTATGTTGCTCGGACTCTTCAAGATACTCGACACTCGGTGAAGGGTAGGACACTCCGGACACTTCATTTTAGACCAAAAGATGAATCTTTTCCATAATATAGACGAATCCGACACTTGGATACGCACATATGTCGAATACTTCTAACCGAGTAACATATATTTCTAGCATGAGACTGTCTTATTCATACCAAAGCTATGTCACGAGCTTCAAAGCTACAGTGATTTTTGTCAATAGTCAATACTAGTATACAACTGCCAGTGCGCCAGTGCGGAGCCAGATATTCTACTGTATAGGGTCATTTTTAGTTTCACTTTCAGCTGTTCATATTTTATTGTTGGGTTCTTAAAGATATAAGATTTCGATTTTTTCTAAATTTTGTACTGTAAAACATCATTTGTCTTAATTGTCGAAGATCATGTCGGGTCCTAAGACCCCATGACCTAGGGCTTCTCTACGCCACTATCAACTGCTATCGTTACTGCCAAAAGTTATCATGGCTTTGTACAAGAATTTTGTGTTGCTGAATTAGATAAACTATCTTTTTGATGATAAAATACTTGGGACTCAATTGAACCTGTGTTTGCTTCAAAAGATTCTAAATTTTGGTCTGCAAGTGCGGAGGGTAGCTTGAAGTGCTAGAAGGGGAAGGACGGGAATTAATAAACCTTCTGTTTTTAATCGAAGTACTTTCTCTAACACTGGAGAAACCTTTTCGCAATGTGTGGATCTTTTGGTGGTTGTAGACTTGTAGGTGATGAAAATGTGTGTTACTTGTTCAGGAGCACTACAAAGATCTCAATGCCAAGTCATTCTATCAGAAGCTGATCGACTATATAACATCTGGTCCTGTTGTGTGTATGGTAAGATTTCTATCCGAAAATTGGCGTACTTGGCGAAATGCTGAAGCCGATTAGTGCAAATAAACAGTGGAATTGAATTTTTGCTAGGCTTGGGAAGGTGTTGGCGCTGTTGCATCATCGCGCAAACTAATAGGAGCTACTGACCCTCTTCAAGCTGAACCGGGAACTATCCGAGGAGATCTTGCTGTCCAAACCGGGAGGTTAGTCTTTTGTGGTTTATGATACAAGCCCCCGAAAGGCCTTGACTTTACAGTCATAGCAATATTTACATAACTTACGAGTTATGATTGGTCAGATATGCTCTTTTTGTGAATGTTAACTTGAGCTTGTACTTGCAGGAATGTGATTCATGGAAGTGATAGCCCTGACAATGGCAAGCGCGAAATTGGTAATTACTTCTATGCTTCTCTTTTACTCGTCTTCTTATGTTTCTCGAATGAATTAAATGCAGTTGAAAGTGAGATTTGGGAAACTGTACGTAGTCAAATTGACGTGATGCGTTGTTTAAATAGTTATACCGCATTCTTTAGCCGATTTTAACATTTTCCCACGAAGTGTTACATTATAGAATGGAGATCCTAGCTTCTGAAGGATAACAGTAATGATAGTGAACAAAAACTCGAATCGTTCAGCGTTTCTTAGGAGTCACTAATTAACTTATTACTATTCCGAAAACTGGTGATTGTTGGAGTATTTGTAATCTAATACTCTGATATCCGTTTCTCCTTTTAGGTCTCTGGTTCAAAGAAGATGAAATATGTCAGTGGACTCCTGCTCAAGCACCCTGGCTTAGGGAATGACTTTTTACCAATTTTGCGACAGAAGCGAGTGCTTCACAATATCGAGCTTCTTGAATGAGACTATGAGAGAGATGTTTTTCACATACCGGCATGGCATAAATCTGTCTGTTGAATTAATGTGTATCTTTTTTTCACTTTATTACTCTCTTTAACAGAGGTTACATTTGCAATGAGAATAATCCTTGGTCGAAAACTCAACTTTTCAGAGTTGCAAGTTCATTGAAAAAACATGTCATATTATACTCCACATTTTTACTCAAACTTGTAGTTGAATCTTACTTTGCAACATAATTCTCGATTTCCCGTGCAATAGAGGCTGCAATGTTTGTATTCACAGACAAAGGTAGTACGATATTTTCATAAGCGGAAAAAAGTTACTGAAGAACGCAAGTCTAAATGCAAAGCATCAAGTCGACGTTACAAATACATCGAAAATCATACATACAGGCATCTTGCATAAATTAGAACCAGTCGGTACATGCTATAAAACATTTCAGACAAACAAACATCAGAAAGTTCGAACATTTGAAAACTCAGAGCGACTTCTCGCAGACAGTAAACAATGCATCAAACACAATTTAGTTCAGATTTTCGAGCAGCCTGTCGATTCAGAATCACTCACACAACTAGAAACATTCGACAGGGGATCACTGTCGCAAGAACTCGACCCTTGTTTTTTCTGCAAACTGGTGTACCTAGAAAACAGGAACTGTATCGAAACACCAACGCCTTTCTCCTGCACTCGATTAGTTTCCGAGTTCATACTCACACAGGAAGAACTATCACCACTTACAGTTACTCCTGAATTTGCTGATAAATCTTGTAACACATTCATACTCGATTCAATATCCATCGAATCATGAGACACAGCACTCGAATCGTGTTCTGAACTCAAACAATGTCGAGATCCTTGCTTAAGCTTCATCAATGTCGCCTCTGCATACCAATTCACAATCAATTTAATCAATTAGGGTTTTGAAATAACGAAAATTAAATTAATCAATCAATTAAACAGAAGAAAATACCGAAAATCGAAAGAGAATCATCTTTAAGAAGCTTAGAAGGAGGTCTTTCTTGTTCAAACCATTCCACCATTGACGACGACGACAACGACGGCGACGATCTTATTCTTCCGAACATATTTCTCCTAATAAAACAATTTAAGTCTCTAAATGTAATTGTGTAAATAGTTAATTGAAGAAAAGGGAAAAAGGAAGAAGTTATTATTATTGGAGAAATATATTTGAAATAAGAGCGGGAATTGTGAAATTTAAGTGGATTTAAGCGGGATGGTTGAATATAATCAACTACGGAAGTACGGAGTACTACCAAATTTGAGAATGATTTTGTAAGAGTTCAATCATTTATATCATCTTCAAAAAAACGAAACGAAGGCGACACAAAATTAGCGGGTTTAAGTTAGACTGATATAGACCATTTAAGTAATTAGGTTGACGGTGCAATTGTGGAAGCAACACGGAAATTTAATTGTAAGATCTAGGTGGAATATTTAAAAAAAAAATTTACCTTTTTGTTTTTGGGTGCTACCGTGCTAGTCGAGCTGTGTAAAATTCAATAATGTTTTAACAAGGTCAGGGGTGAATATAATTTTGGTGGAGGGTGAGTTACGAAGTTGAGTACTCTCTCAATCCCGATCAATAGTTTTACTTTTATTTTTTGGTTGTTTTAGTAGTTTACAATTTTCTTTTTTAGTAAATAAATCAATATATATGTAGATGAGGTCATTACATTTCCTTCTCTTTTCAAATTATATTTGATTTTTGTAATAATAGTAAACTCAATACTCTCTCCTTACCATAATAACCGTGTATAAAGCAATTGTAAACTATTAATTGGGACGGAGGGAGTATTATACAAAGAATCTATAATAGGTGGTGGTGCGGGGTGGAGCTGATCACGTATCGTCTATCCATTATTTCAGTTTGTCCGACTAGTCAAAATAATGCTAACGCATATCGAAAATTTACAAAGGCTTGAGTGGTCGAGTTCTTGTCCCAAACCTATTAACCCGCTTGTCCTTGAGCCAAGGTGTACAAATGTAAGATCTCCAGAAATATGGATATTACAGGTAGGATTGAGCAAAAAATTCGTTTATCCAAACCGATTCATATCTGATCCGAAACCAATCCGAATTTTTGGATATCTGATCCGAAAGTTAAGTTTGGATCGGATATCCGATCCGAAATCTTTGGTTTTGGTTTAGATATGGATATTAGAACTAAAATATTTGGATATCTGATTCGATCCGATACTATAATTTTCTAGTATAATTTCGGGAAAATACAACTTATTTCATAAAACAACTTAATAAAGGTTTAAAATATAATAGAAATATGTAAGTGGTATTTAAATTTTATGTAAAGAATATTAAAGTAAGAATACTAAAGACAAATATTAACTAAAACGATCAAAACGATGAATATGATCGTGTTTCAAACTTAATTTTAAAGTAAATTCCAAAATATGGATATCCGATGGATATCCGCAACCGATCCGATTATTTTGGATATCCGAACCATGGATATCCAAAACATTTGGTTTGGATATTGGATATCTAAATTCAGGGATTCTTATTTGGAGATATCCGATCCGAAATAGCACTTTGGATCGGATATCCGTATCCGATCCGTGCTCTACCCTATTACAGGCACACTCCCACATTTCATACTACTTGTTTATCATTATTTTCACTCCTTATATTGTTATATTTTCCCTTTTTACAATACTGGTTCAAAACCTTAAATAAAAGTAAAAAAAATTGTAATTGAACACTTTATTATTTTTCATCATGATACAAAATGTAATCTTTTTGCTCTATTAAGAAGAATGAAACAAAATTTTCTTACTTCATTCTCAAGAAACAATGGTTTCCCCCCACATCAAAATAACATGCTCTAATGTTGAGGAGGAGCATATAAAGTTTGTGCTTGTTGCGTCTAATTTGGTGAGCTTAGAAGATTGTGATTTGTGACAAACAAATACAACTACATACATTATACATACATTATTCTCACTAACAAAAATCCCACCTTTTTTGGCGAGCTAACTCACAAGATTGCTGCCCAAAAATTTGGCCGTAATATTTTGACTAATTATGATTAAAAGTCTTGTTCTTAAAATTACCAAAATCATTTTTACACTTCCCTCAAGTAACAATGTTAGCCTCTTAAGGACTTATTAAGTTGTAGACATTTACTCATTTTGGAGATTTCATGGTCTCACTAATGGCCGGTTTTCTAGCTTCGATCATTCTGGCATTATTTGTCGTTCTTAGTTGTCCGGTTGTTGCTACCGCAGACAAATCCTTTTTTCCGTCATTGTTGGCTTCGTCTCCTTTACCAATATCACAATCTTCTCCCCCACTATCGATATTCTCTTCACCCCAACGGCCGACGTTTTTGCCGTCCTCTCCACCAAAACCACCGTTGACTTTTTCACGGTCGCCACTAAAAATGGCAAGTAAGGAATCTCCATCTCCACCACCAATGTTCCCATTTTTACCTTCTTCTCCACCAAAATCACCAACAACTCTTTCATGGTCGCCACCAAAATCCGCAAGTAAAGAATCTCCTTCTCCACCACTAATGTACCCTTCGCCGTCACCAATATCCCCCCTTCCACCCCCAGATCCATCACCTCAGCCTTGCTCCCCTATAACATTGTCATCACCACCACCTTCAGATATGGCGAAAAAGAAGTCTCATCTTCTACCACCACCATCTCTTTCTTCACCTCCACATCTAACACCTTTACCAAGTCCGTCACCTCAGTCTTCTTCTCCTAGAACATTGCCATCAACTACACCACTGCCGTCGCAATCAACAAAAAAGAAATCCCCTTCTTCACCTCGACATGCAACACCTTTACCACGTCAATCCACCACTCCTACAACATTGCCATCTTTACCGCCACAATTGGAACCTTCTCGACCACAATCGTTAGCAACTCCACTATCATCATCGTCTCCTCATTATTCATCACATAAACAACCGCAATCAGCACATATTCCAACATCAATAGTGCCAACACCAACACAAACACAAACACAAATATCAACACCGGCGCAAGTAGAAACACCAACTTCACCATCATATCATCACCTTATCCTCACACCGTCATCACAACCACATGAGCTCTTCCTCCACCCCCACTTCATGCCACACCACGGACTCATTTTACCGCCGTATCACTTACCACCTAGAATCATTCTACCACCATGCAGTGCATGCCACCATCCTCATGAGCTACCACACACTTTCAAACCAAAACCTCCTCATAAGATGCCGCCCCATGAGTTCATACCGAAACACCCCCATAAGATCCCGCATAAAATACCTAAGTTTGACCCGCCAAAACACCACCACCATCGTCATCACAAGTCATTACCAAAGATAATTCTACCGCCAAAACACCACCACCACCATCACTACCATCATGAAAGACAAGTGCACCATAAATATCACAAACATGAACATCATCATTGGAAAATCCCATTCATTCATCATCATCCAAAACACAAAAGTGATCACCGCCACCACCACCGAGAACATCACAGACACGTTAAGCCTATGATTCCTCGTCACAAAGGAAGACGCCACGCCCACGCCCACGTCCATGCCCGCCCATTGCTTCACCATCACCGAAGACCACTCCATAAACACCGTCAAACTCCACACCTTCGTCATCACGTGAAACCTAAACACGTCTACAGAAAGCGACGTATCATTCACCACCATGGAGTGCCAGTCCATAAGCATCACCAACAAAACAATCACGTACACCATCAAATTCATGGCCATGTTACTCATCATTATCATGGCAAACCAATTCATAGACGTTACTCACATGTAACTCATCATCATGAGAAACAAATACACAATAATAAACATAGTCATGTAAAACCTCAACATCATAAAAAATTACCACAAAAGCATCATGCAAAATCATACGTAAAAAAACATCATCCGTCACGGCCTCACTATCACAAGAAGGATCCAGGCTTCCACGTGAAAAGACTCGTCCATTTGTCGTCTTAGAGACCGCGTAAAGTCTAATATTTATGAATCGGGGTGAGTAAACCGAAAAAAATATAGACAAATTAAATTTAAGATAGTTACAAAAAAAAAAGGGACTAGTGCTACTAAATTAGTTACCATATATCGTATTTAGAAAAATGAGATTATTCCCAAACTTATGTAATTTTTTTATGATACTAATTAATTAAATCCATTTTTAATTTGATATTGGGCTCTTTAATTCGAGTTACTCGCGCGTATGCGTTATAGACTTATAGACTTATAGCTAATTATCTCATGTATATAATATCCCCTCAAAAAAAAAATTTGTCTCATGTATACAATCCACATTAATCCCATATCATTCTAAAAAAACAAATGTTAAGCAATTGATCGAGATATTCATTAGTGTAGGTCAATAAACAACTAAGACAAATAGATAATACACTAATAATATCTCATTAAGTAAAAACAAACCCTTGTGTTTTGCCATCAAACACATCACACATTAGCACATAATTAAGCAAATAAGCACTTAGATTAGTTGATAAGATGATTGTTGGATTTTATGTCCCTAAGTTATAATAACTTCTTAGTTCTTAGTGAGGCATAAGAAAACAGTAATGTTAAAACTCATACAGTAATGTTAAAACTCATAGGGAAAACACATTACCGTATCTGTGATCGTAACGACTCGAGTCTAGCCTAAACCAATCGAATAGTACACGTCGAAAAATCAAACACCACAGAAACCGTTGATTATACGTGAACCCAAAATAGCGAACGAGCAAACCGTTGATCATTTGTGAGCCCCAATCCGACAAATAAGGTTCAGTTATAAAATAAAATAATAATAAACTTGGTCTTAAATTTAAGACATGTCAAATATACTCATATGCGGAGAATAAGAAAAAAAGTAGAATGCGTAAAAATAGAAGATTTGTCTATTTACTATAATATTTGTCCCGTCTTAAAATTAAGACGGATACGTCCGTCTTACATGAGAATTTGTCTATTTACAATAATTTACCCATGTGGTTAGAAATTAGTCCCGTCTTAAACTTAAGCCGGATAGGTCCGTCTTTGAGGAAAACTAGGAGACAAACATAAAGGTAGACCTCCATAAATCCCACTCACCTCGTATACTTACATAGTCGTTGACTATGGTCGGACTCATCCTCCTCCTTTGACCATCTCAGATTCTCTGGTGCATTTTTCTCTCCATTGTTTTAGACTTTTATGTATGTTTGTATGTATCGTAATCTTAATTACTCTTACTTTCATTATGTATTCTTGATGATCGTTAATCTAATCATATTATTAGCTTAATCACATAATTTGATTTATTTTTATGAAGTTAATCGATTTGACTTAATGATATTGGTATACTATGAATTTTTGAGCTAGTTTGAGAGTTATGATCCAATTATTTAATACTCGTACTTCCGCTGTTTCATTTGATTGTATACGTTTTTCAAAATACGTGAGCTGGATTTTGAGAAAAAAAAATGTATATGATCAAATAACGGAGGAAGTGCTATTGTTTTGATTATTTGGTAATATCTGATAATTTGTTTTCTGTTATTTTACTATTGTTTCTTTAATTAATTTGTTAAGATCTTGGATCAAAGTTTGAAGTATTTCAGTACATATAGTGTAAAATTGATAGCTTTTTGTAGCTTATATGGACTTTTGTTACCGTGGAGTGTCGGATACGGTTATTTTCTGCTAAGTTTTCAAAAATTTTGGTCTAAAATGAAACGTGGAGTCTATGTAGAGTGTCGAAGTAACATAGCTTATGGAGTTGGCATGAAAAATGATACTCCCTCCGTCCCGGTCATTTGTTTACCATTTCCATTTTGAGGTGTCTCATTCATTTGTTTACCTTTCTATATTGAGAATGTTTTCTATGAGTAATTTGATGTGCCAATGGGACTATTGTTCACTTGTCATCCACCAAGGACCACCACAAATGGTCCCCTACCATTTTCTTAATAATTGTGTCAAAAGCAAAGGTAAACAAATGACCGGGACGGAGGGAGTATGTTAATTTGACATGAGAGAGCTTGTATGAATAACTTTGGATCGGATCGAAGATTTGTGTAGGGATTGGAGAAGGTTGTTTTTATGGCATTGAGTATTATGCAAATGATGGTAATGGCAAATAAGCTACTATGTTGTTGGTTTACTTTTTGTTTGGTTTTATGAGGCGACATTGTCCTATTACGATCTACATGTGAGTGTTCCATATTGACGGAAGATAAGAAAGTTAAGCACTTTATTAACCTAGGAGCTACTCTTATTGAGCGGTTTTTAGGATGGAACCTGGCCTAGACCTGTTTTATATGCAACTTCGCGAACAGATAGGCCGTAAATGAGTTTGTTCCTCTCAATTGTGTCACGATAGTGTAAATCATTTTGTTGGATCTAAACTTGTTGGTCCATTGTAGTAATCAGATTCCGAACTTTTAGATTACGTGCTTGTTTGGTCCTTGATGCATTTGTCTAAGGTATATGTGGTGGTAAGAGCTGAAGATAGATTCTGCGTTCATCCTAGTAGTTACCGTCTTACTGACAATCTGTGATTAAATTGTAGGAATCAGGTATTAATGGGGGATTCTATTGATGATTTGGCGACTATAATCAAGCAGAAGTATGAAACACTTCCTCCTTTATCTTCAAAATGTTGCATTTACCGAGTACCCAGAAACCTTCGGAAAATAAATGAAAAATCCTTCACTCCTAACCTTATTTCCATCGGCCCATTTCATCGTGGCTGTCAAAGGCTTCAAGCGATGGAAGAGCAAAAGTTGAGATACCTTCAAAGATTCATACAACGAAATGAGAACAAGTGTTTAGAGGATTACTTGAGTGCATCAATGAAATGGGAGAAGGAAGCACGGGATTGTTACGTGGAAACAATCAATATGTCTAGCATAGAGTTCACGGAAATGCTAGTTTTTGATGGATGTTTCATTATTGAGTACTTGCTGACTTGGCAGGGAGCTAATTATGACGTGAATGATCGTGTATTCTACCGGCCAGCTCTGAGCCAGGCTGTTCTGCGCGATCTGAAATTGCTTGAGAACCAAATTCCTTTTTTCGTTCTTGAGATTTTGTATAACATTGCTTTTGAAGACTCTAAGAAGGTCCCGAGTATTATGAATCTTACTTGTGAGTGTATGATCGGACTTGGCAAGGTTCCGAAGCATTTCCAGAAAACAAAGGTCTTGCATCTGACTGATTTCCTAAGAACTTACTATTTACCGCCAGACAGTAAAGAAATCTACTCTGCGAATCAGGAATGGGGATTCCCTGACGGAATCTCTGAATTGTACGAGTCTGGTGTGACATTAAAGGTCGACAAAAATGAAAAATTTCTGAATATCAGATTTGAGAATGGAGTCCTCTCAATTCCAGAACTAATGCTGGAAAATTACACGGAATCTCAACTCAGGAATCTGGTTGCGTTTGAGCAATGCCATTATCCTCGGGAATCTTTTGTGATTGATTATGTTCTCTTCTTAGACAGTCTGATTTATGATCGAAAGGATGTGGAAGTTTTGATCAACAATGGCATCATTCTGAACTCGCCTGGTAGTAGTGAGGATGTGTATCGGCTATTTAGCGACATCTCCAAGGGGACGACATACTCTCGAGGAAGCTTCTACTATGCGGATGTATGTAGGCGTCTAAATGAGTACTGCGGGACCCCCTGGAACAGGTGGAAGGCGATTTTACGACAAGATTACTTCAGTAATCCTTGGTCAATGATATCTACAGTGGCAGCTGTTGTACTTCTCATTCTCACTGTCATTCAGACATACTGTGATATTGTACAGCTCAAGTACTAATTATGAATCTACCTTATTTTCCCAAATATTCATATTTACTGCCTTAAAAGAACATTAATGAAATCAGAAATTATGGAAGAGGATCATTTATTTTTGTAAATTGACAGATATTTGGACACTGTCTTATTTGCCTCAAATTATAGAGCGGTTTTTCTAGCTTGTGCCCTTAGGTACACATTAAGCCTTGGGAAGGATTCACAAGATGTTTTCGTACAAAAAGTTGAGATGTCAACTCATTTTTACCATAATTCATGAAATAATATTGTAAATCTTTCCCAATATAGGTACTTTTAATGTGTCCCCCAATACTCGAAGAGCATGTGTTAGAAAAACCGATTATGGAATAAAATCTTTTACCATGTAAGACATTCGTTTTATTGGTTAGACATAACTTTAAATACGGTTTAACCAATAAAAGGATCATCTTACATTATAAACGGTTCTAAACAAATCTTTTTGTATTTCTTTCCCAAATTATTTTTGCAATTTTACTATAAATGCTTATCTAGATTTTCAAAATCAATCTTGTATTAAATGTAGATATTGCGATTTTTTATTCGAACTTGTGTAATATAAATTCAATGTTGTAGAACTAATCTAACATCATTCAAATTTATTTTATCAATAAATAACAAAAAAACTCACAAAGGAAGTACGGCAATGGTGACTATTAGTACTAGATGCAACATTTTGCTTGTATTTATCATTTTGTCCATCCTACTAACCCTTGCACAATGTAAGTTTTCTATGTCTTTATTCATCTCATAAGTCTGGATAATTATGGAGTAATTAGTTTAACGTCGACAATGGTAGACAATGGTATACCGAGTGTTCTTATCACCTGAAACCCGGAGAGATGGGGCCTAGCAACAGTGGTGGAACTAGGGGGCTTACATGGGCACTCGTCTCGTCTCCCTAGCGGAAGAAATTTCCGAAGTTTTTAGTTAATTTTTTCAAACTTTTTGGTCATAGTTACGAACCCTCACTATACTCATTTAGTCATTTCCCGGCCTCTCCGACTTCAGCAGTTATTCATTGATACAAACTCCGCCATTTCCAACCTCCAATTCTATCTACGCCACTGATTATTTTTGTTGGGGATATTCAAGAAAGGGAAAGGGAAACAAAATGCTTGATATCCACCCTCCCATTTCTTTCCCCTTTATTCCCGTTCTTGTTTTCGTTCCCTTTCTCTTTGTAATAGGGTTAACCATACATTGATTTTTGTTGCACCTCAACAACATGCAGGCAAAATATACAACGATGAAAATAACGACTTCAAGAAGATCGAGGAAATTAACGCAATACCAACTCAGGTGGGAAATGGAGAGGAAATCCTCAAACAAAGCAGAAAATTAATATCGATAAACACATGCAGGATGTCCGTATGTGTGGGGGAAATTCCTTGCTACTGCTGTTTTTCTGGCATACCCCTTGATTGTTACAATGCTCGAAAAGGGATTGAATATTGCCAAAGTAGGTGTCACTAGTTAACGGTTTTATACATTTTTAAATGTACTTCGAAATGACATTAATCGGTTTTTTACATTTTTAAATGTATTTGAAATGAAATTAATCCAACTTTCGGGATGCCCGAATGCAACAAAAGACCATCTACTTGGTTAGACTTCAGTATATTTTTCTTGGCTTCATGTCTTGGATCATTGTAGTCGTAAGCCAGTAAAGAGAGTAATTCCTCGGATAGTGCATTGATGTTTAAGATTGAGACGCTACAAAGCCCATCCTCTATTAATGATGCCTCAAAAGTACGTGTTGAATAGTTGCCGATGCAAATAGTATGTCGGGTCCCTGAGTCTGCAATGTAGAGGAAACCGAGCTTTACATATGGTGCTTGTGCAAAGAGATGTGCACAAAAGCGCGATCTTTAACATCAATACACAAAAATCTTGAAACGTTATTGAACTACTGAAGTAGACCTTGAAGTTGCAGAATCATCTGCCAAGTTTCGGAAATGATATACTATACGCCTATATATCCTGCAATGAATATAGAAAGTAGTTTACTGAGAAATGAGAACTATAAGTCTATAACACGTACACATATACACTACAATGACGCGGAGGACATGTTAACTCTATGCTTCAGTTTTTGCAGAAAAGAACCAGGATCGATAACCATTAGCTTTACTTACACCTGCTCATCAGTTATACTAAACTACTCCCTCCATCCCAGTCAATAGTTATTGATCAAGACGGTGAGAGTACTAAACAAAGTCTTAATCGAAAACACAAGGGCAGGCCTAAGGCTTAGGTAGAGCTTATCTATGCATTTTCACTAAAGAAAATCATTAGATAAAAACATCGATAGAGATTAAGAGGCATTATCAGGATCCAAGATCTACACTATCCCCGATTGTTAGGCTAGCAAATTGCAACCAAAAGTTACCCTTTGTCTCAGTTTCCCGTCTATGATAACATAGGAAGCTTCGGATGTATGTAGCATGACAAACGAGTAAAAAATGAAAAAAAAAAAAAACATCTTCAGGAATCCTTTGTGATAAATTATGTTTTCTTGACAGTCTGATATAATTTGGAAGGACGTGGAAGTTTTTATCAACAGTGGCATCATTCTGAACTCCCCTGGTAGAAGTGAGGATGTATGTCAACTGTTTAGCGACATCTCCAGGGGGACGACATACTCTAGAGGAGCTTCTATTATGCTGATGCATCTAGGCGGTTTTTGAGACAAAATTACTTCAGTAATCAGTGGTCGAGGATTTCCATAGTCACTGCCATTGTACTTCTCGTTTTCAATGTCATTCAGATTTCAGACATACTGTGATATTGTACAGCGCAAGTAGACCTGGCAAATGGGTCAAACGGGTCGGGTTTGGGTCGGGTCAGTTTGGGTCGGGTCATATCGGGTTTGCTCAACCTTTCGGGTCGGGTCGGGTCACTTTCGGGTTTGGGTCAGTTCGGGTTTAGGCCATTTCGGGTATGGGTCAGTTCGGGTCGGGTTATTTTAGATTCATATCCGATTTATTTAGGCCATTTTTAGGTCAAAATGATCGTGTTAGTTTTCAAGTCAAGCCCGGCGTCGAGCCATACTCGCACGGGATGACTTCGACCAAGCCGAGCTTGAGCTGCACGTGGGCTATGTCGTCTCATTTTCAGTTTATCACACCTAATCACAATAAATTTGGTCATTTAGGATCATTTCAAAACGGGTCGTCTGTGGGTCGGTGGCTTTGGGTCGGGTTAGTTTGGGTCGGGTCTATTTCGGGTCAGTCAAGATTCGGGTCGGGTCTGGGTCGGGCCGGGTCAATTCGGGTTTCGGGTCATCCTCGGGTCAGGCAGTTCCGGGTCGCTTTCGGGTCTCGGGTCAGCCTTATCGGATCGGGTTATTCTGGTCGGGTCAGTTTTGCCAGGTCTAAGCGCAAGTACTGATTATGATCAACAAGTGCATGAACGTAATCAGAAATTATGGAAGAGGATCATTTATTTTTGTAAATTGACAGATATTTGGTACACTTCCTTATTTTCACAGTTTATTTTTGCAATGTTACATTAATTGCTGATATTGAAGTTCCAAATCAGCCTTATTACAGATAATATGATTCTTACCCCCAAATTAAAATTGCTGATGATTTACTTCTCATTATCACTGTCATTCAGACATACCGTGATAGCTCAAGTGCAGGAATAAAATCCCTTCAAAAAAAAAGTGCAGGAATGAAATCAACAAATATGGGAGAGGACCATTTATTTGACAATGTGGTACACTTCCTTATTTGCCAGATTATTTCTGCCATTTTACAAAATTATTATCTTTAACTACGGTTTTTCTAGGCACACGATAAGATTTCATTTAAGGAAATATATTTTAGACCTGATTATAGAAAGATATACTCATTCTTACCATCTTAGTGAAGAAATCTTAATAATATTGCCTTTTATGGCTTCTTATCATGTACACTTAAGGCACATGTTCGAAAAACCGATTATGAATTTATATAATAATAATATACTCCCTCCATTTTTTAATATATGACGTTTTGATTTTTCGAAGTAAGTCTTTGACTTTAATATTTGTTCAAAAATTATAAAAACGCTAACATTAAATTCCTTAGCAAAAGCTCTTTCATGTGAGTATTTCATATCATAATATTTAGTCTTATATTTTTAAGAGATATTGAAAAGAGAAGTGAATATCTAAAAATGTGAGAAAGTCATACATAAAAAACAGAGAGATACTATCAACCAATAATATATTTTCTAATACTATATCCCTATATGAACCTAAATTCCAACTTTTTTTTGCACTAAAACTTGACATATATCGTATCTCACTAAATTACTAATTACTAAAAGACTAATATGACATACTCGGTTATCCGTTTTCCGCGACCTTTTTATTGTTGATCGAGATCCAACATGATTATTTAATTTCGTGCCTATTTACACAATAAAAGTACTCATTTTATATTTAATCATGATTTGTACCTATTTTAATTCCCCTAGTGCCACATTTTCTTTAAATTGTAAATATCTCTCGATAAACATATTGAGAGCCCGTCTCTCAAGAGATTTACTTTTGTTTGAGTGGCAACCTCAATTCCAACTAGTATAAATACAATGTTGGAAAACTAATTAACATCACTCACAATTTATTTACTCAACAATAACAAAAGACTCACAAAGTACTGCAATGGAGGCTACTATAACTAGATGCAACATCTTTCCTCTATTTATCATTTTGTCTCTTCTAATAACCCTTGGGCAATGTAAGTTTTCCATGTCTTATCCTCCTCATGAATTTGGATTTTATTATCAGTAAGTTTAACGTCGACATGGTTGAATGAGTATACTCATCCCCTACTATAATTTTCTTTGAAGTCCATTATATAATGAACGATTGTGATGCACTGGCGTAAAACATATGTTCTATTTTTGTTCCGTTAAATGATGACTTGGGTGCTTATTAAACCTTTCTTTTTTTATTTAATCACATAACTAACCACTAATAATGTAGCTTATAACTAACTTAGCACTATACCCACATCATCCCACATCAAACACCATAACCCCACAAACATCCACCTTTCTTCCGTCCTTACTACTTACCGTCCTCACTTTGCGCGTTTTGATTACACCATTGCCTGCATCTAGGCGACTCATAACTAAAGGGGGGGATGATAGGTAGTGGAAATGACGGCGCAAATAAAATTTGGTGTCAGTGGGTTGAAGAGGTGGTAAGGTGTGGCGATTTGTGTGGGGTGGTTGGCAAAAATGAAAATCAAAAGAATGGTTATTAGCGAGGGTGGTGGAACGACGAGGGCAAGGCAAGAGTTGGAGGTGTTGCATTGAGGACTAGGCGAATGTTGGTGATAGTGTAATGAGTGTGATGGTGGCGACATCAAGGGTGCTGGTGCAACGAGAGTGCATCAACGAGAATGATGGTGAGATGAAAAAGGGAATAGGTGGTTTGTTGAAGTATTAGACTTTTAGTATGTTCTAGAATATTCTATAAGTGTCTAGAATGTTTTAGAAGAGTCCGGAATATTCTAGAATAATGTAGAAACATCTAGAATAATCATGTACTTACTAGAATAGTCTAGAAGAGTCATGTATGTTCTAGGTTTATTTAGAACAACCTAGAACCTTCTAGACATATCTTGTAGTAATAAAGAACTCTAGAGAGTTCTATGCCTAGGTCACTCTAAAATGTTCTATTCTAGAGAATTCTAGGAATGTAGGAGAAGGAGAAGGAGGAGGAGCACTATAAATAGAGGTCCTCCCCTCCCATTTCCATGTATCCATTTGGTTGAATCCAATCATCCAAGTGTAACCAAAATCACAAACAAATCAATAAAACAAACAAATTCCTTCAACTAAATAAACTAACAACTAACTTATCTCTCCTCTACTTCTCCCTTTACTCCCCCATACACCAACATGGTTGGTGATTGTCATTGCTAGGAAAAGGGATTAATGGTAGTTTAAAGCGGAATAGAAGTTTAGGGGTACAAATATGGCTAATGATAGAAGTCAGGGGTACCACGTATGTTTCGAAAAGTGAAGGGGTACCATGTAGAATTTGAAAAAAATACAGTGGTACTATGTACAAAATCTCATTATTCTTGTACCCTAAGCCCAAAATGCACTCCGCCAATCTCCACTCCAACTCTCCTAATTACACCA
Organism: Heliosperma pusillum; assembly: GCA_022085475.1. Lineage (NCBI taxonomy): Eukaryota > Viridiplantae > Streptophyta > Magnoliopsida > Caryophyllales > Caryophyllaceae > Heliosperma > Heliosperma pusillum. The sequence continues at coordinate 38,409 of JAIUZE010002142.1, forward strand.
CTGATTATGATTGGTTTAACTAAAGAATTATGGTATTAGCATTAACAATACATTAAATTTCTCTTGTTCCTGTATACATGCAGGTAAAACATACAATGATGACAATAATAAATCCAAGAAAATAGAGCAAATTATGGCAATAGCAAATCCGGTGGGAAATGGAGAGGAAATAATGAAGCAGAGCAGAAAACTAATATATATAAGTTTATGCAGGAAAATGAAATGTGAGGAGGATGATGTTTGCTACTGTTGCATTGGATTCCATCCCCCTAAATGTTCCAGAGGTTATCTTGGGGTTGAATATTGCAATAATTTCTGTCACTAGCTACATCTCCTTCTCCGCTTTTTATACAACTTGTTTTTGTTTTCCCAAAATCTTTGAGATATTTGTTAAATCGCTACTCATTTGTCGTAGATGGATAATCTTTCAGAATGTATGTGTGCTAAGACTTAAGATAATGAAATGCCCTCGATATCACTTATGTATTTTAAGCGAAGAAGCATTTTTTGGAACTTCATAGTTCTTGAGGGCTTGATTAGTTTTATGTTTTATTTCAGAAAAGTGAGAAATTTATAAACTTCAAATCAAGAAAGGCAACATGTTTTTCAATATTAGGTCAAGACCCCAAAATGAAATTAGTCCAACTCTTTCTCCATTTATTTTTTCATACAGTGTCACTATTTCCACTATGAGCGTAATGATAAACTGGCAGACTAAATACTCTCTTTCGAAGTACCTTTTTGATAAACTGACGAATTAAAATCAACTCAAAATGTTTTTTTTTTCAAAAAAGAAAAAAATAGTTTGCAATTTGCAACTACTGAACGAAATACAAATGCAGTCGTGCATGCCACCCCCGCCACATCTAATTCAGCATCATCGCCATATTTCTCATCGCAAGCTCATGTCTAGACACCACCTCCCCACTTCTAAATTGTGTCCTCTCTCTCAAAACTAACCCCCTGATGGTTAAGCTTTGGAAGTGAGATGGTAAAGATAGAAAATAAGGGCAATAAATGATGATTGCGATGAAGATTTTAGTGGTGTCGGAGTCACGATGAAATGAATGAAATCTATATTGTTACGGGAAATGATGGCCTGGGTTGGGACAATTAAGATGTATTATTATATAATTATATAATAATTAGTTTAAGTGAGATTCAGATATATCCTCTATTTGATAAAATTAATCAACAAGGTTCAACAACCTGATATCGTCATAACTGGTCATCCTCTACATAGTTTAAGAATGGCAATGCTAACATTAATGTCTGTGTTTAGAGCACAAAGACACTGATAACGGATTACCATAACGAAAAGTCGCATGTAAAATGCATAGACACTGGCTACTTAACAATAAAAGAAGTCAAGAAGAATAAAGTTCAGTGAGTTGTTTCAAGAGTACCAGCTGAAAATAAGAAAAGATAGATTGAGGATATCACAGGACTTTCAGACTAGTTCGCAACTAAAAGGAATAATGTAAACTTTACCTTAGTGCCCAAAATGAGACAGCTTTGACAGCTATACAATTAACACCCTCCATAGCAAATCAAATGTCGATTTTGCAAACTGGACATGATTTCTTTTGTCTAAGCCATGGATCAATACACTGCGAAGGAAATGGCGAAAGAGTGAGATTTAAAATGGCTCATTAAGTCACACACTCGTCTACAAATAAGAAATCAGCAGGAGAAATCAGATAAATAGTACTTACATCTTTATGAAATTTGTGCAAACAAGGAAGATGACGAATGGTGTCCCCAATTGTTGGGCTTTCGAGGCAGATAGAACAGACTTCAGTATTTGCACACTATACAAAAGTAAACACTTAGTGTTAGATTTTCTAATGACAGTTCAAATATCCTCATGTATCATGCACACACAAATACTCACATGCACTGTTGATTCAGGTAGGTTATCTATCTGAACGGCTGATGCACCAAGATGTTCATGGTTGTTCTCATCGAGAGCCAATAACATTTCATAATCATTTCTGTTCACATACATGATGTCAAGACATTAGCTGAAGAACATGCAACAAAAATAATTCCACAATTATAGAAAGAAGTATCAACTGTTAAACACCGCCTTTTAAATACTCTACCGGATATGCACACTACTTCATTTATATTCATTTTTGTGAGACACCGCTATTTTATCTATTTATGTCTAGACTCCTCAAGTTCACTTTCCAGGCAAAAAAAAAACATTTTTCCTGTGATGACCACAGCCCACCGGACTCATGTGCAAGAGCTGTTTCATCTCACATTTTTTGGATTCCCTTTTCATTTTCTCTCTTTAATTTTGAAAAAACAAAAACGAGGGTAGAACTCGAAATCTCTTTCTGATTGCTACCTTGACAAAAATGCGGACTATCATAAAAAAAAAAGGCAAGTATTTCATAGTTGTATGAACTTTAATGCGTAATATTAATCAGGTTATCCATGGAAAAAAAAACAAGAAAACCACGTGCTATCAACGGTCTATGTTAGAAAGTTGACTTTTGTGGGCAGAAAGTGAACCTAAAAAGAACAGCCACATTTCCATTTTGACTCATTCATCTTTCCCAAAATGATTGGCCACTTTAGAAATTTATCCAGTTGAAACACGCTTTTTTATATAATGATCATTCAAAGAACCATAGGGGTCAATCAATTTGAAAAGGAGGTATCTATTAACTTTTACCCTTGTTGAGTAGAGACGAACATATTTACCCTTGTATCTTACCGAAAGCGTAATGTGGTCAATCAATTTGAAAAGGAGGTATCTATTAACTTTTATCCAAGAAAGAAACATGAGAACTTACTCATCAAATTCCCGATCTGAATGAAGAAGCTGATTAAGCATCCTACTATCATCATTGGCCCCACCTTCAAATGCCTCTAATAGTTCCATTCTCTACATAGCATGTACAGACTGTTGTCAAAGGCCAAATCACAGAAAATGGCCTTAATGTACAGCACAGCAGTATAAATCACACAATAGACCATCAGCCCTATACATGCTTTTGAACATAGATAAAGCTAGCAAGCTCTATGTTACTCCAACTCTTCTTATTTCCTTCAGGTACACGTGCCTGACACTCGATACTCACATTCGGACATGTAAATGGCACTTAGACACTTCATTTTAAGCAAATTATGAAAATATTTCCTAAAAATAGCCAAACCCAACACTTGGATTCACACCCGTGTCGGATTCTTCTAAACGAGTCTCAATAACATAGATCAAGCTCACTCAGACAATCAGACGTCAAAAATCAAAGTTAGAAAAGTTTTAACTAATTACTAGCGGACTTCAGAAAGTAAAGGAATGAAACATCTATCGCATAGCTTCAATGGAACGTACCACCTTCGTCTCAACCATTTGTTTACCTTTGATTAAAATATGCCTCGCAAAGAGTATAAAAGTAAAGAAATGATTGGGATGGAGGAAGTATATTTTTAACAACAACGAAGGCAAGAGTGCAAGACCAGTGTTGAAGGAAACAGCTTTGCAGCACAATTCAGGCTTCATACAGCATAAATAGTTTACAAAACACAGAATAGTTATAGATGTATAAGATAATAATCATGAATCAAATAAGAGCCGAAAAGTAAAAAGAGATAGATAAGCTAAGAAGTAAGAACCAAGGACACATACTACATTATTTACCACGTAGAAAAAGGTCTACTAAAGAAACTGGGGATCAGTATGAATGTATAATCAATGGGCTGTCAAAAACAATAACAGATAATTTTTTGTTCAGCACAACTTTCCTTAAGAAACGGGAAACACAATTCAAAGTTATGATGCTTATCAATGAGATAGACGTGCAAACAGTTCATTGGAAAATGAAGAAGAGTGTTATCAAACATACCATATTTATATCCATGTCCGGCAGAAACGATCTACCTCTCCTTCCAAGAGCAACTGTAGAAGAATGACGATTAAGATGAGCCCTTAACCCCGCAAGAGTCGCGACACTTGATGAAGAAATCCGTGGACGTGACAAACGATTGTGTAAATAAGGAATTCGGGAATTTCTACGTGTATTTGAGGGGTGGGTGCCTACCTGCAAAAGGCAGAACGTCTTAATAGGACAGGTAAAAAAATAGTTCTTAAACACACAACTTCAAAGAAAATCTCGAAGTGCAGTAAGTATGTGCCAAGTTGTTAAGGGTGAAAGGCTAAAGAATGATTCCTTAATCAGGCATACATCACATAGATGCAAATTACATTCTCAACCATGAGCATTACAATGTTGTTCAAAACTAATTTTTTCACCTTGCTAAGAAACATGCACTAAGCTACTCTGAGGTCAATTGGGCAAAATCACCGTGTGGAAAAGGCTACTCTGACCAGCAATGTTCATGACGATAAAAAAACTAAAAGTGGCTTCTTGTAACAGAAAACGAACACAAAAAATTGACTAATTAACAAAATGAATGGACTATATTATTACCAGTTGCTGGCAAAAGTAATTTAGAAGAGTGATTATTAGTTCAAAAAGCAGGAAGTGGAGCTGGTCTTGCTTTAAAAAAAATCAGTAGCGACCATTATCGACACAGCTACAAAGCGCAATTTCATAGCATGGAAAACTCTTCAGGAGTCACAAAACTTACATTAACATGTGCACGTTGCCTTCCTCTAAAATTAGCAGCGCCAATGCTTTCTTGCCGTGCTAATTGAGAAATTCTCTGTGACAAAAATTCAGACGAGGATGAAATACAGTGCACATAATTATCAAGGAACAAAAAGTAAGGCTTCGAGGAAACGAACCTCGCTACTTGCTGCTTCTAGCATTTCATTATATAATTGTTCCTGCAGGTCTCGAGCCACCATCTCATCCACTTGGAGTTGTATTACCTTCATTTCATTTTCATCGTCAATTTGAGGACCACCTTCTCTCACTTCTGGAGAACCATCGCCAATAACTATTTGAGAGTCCACAGCCTTACAAGAATGACCATGATCGCCTATCATTACATTCGCAACTGATGATTCACCTCCTGAACTCAGATATATCATATCTCTTTTCTTTCCTCGGGTATTTAAACTAGAACCAAGCCTTTTTTGTCTTCCACATGGAAGTGTACACGCTTCACCATCGTTCAACACAGGCATTAGCTCCAAAGCTGACAGGGTAGATGAAGAGGTGTTTTTACCGAGAACAATCTTGCTCGAGTCATTAGGCTTTGGATCAGCACTCCTACAAGCAGATTCTTTATTCAGTTCAATAAAACACCAAGGGGTGACGTGCATATACAAAAAGAAGGGCTAGACAGTTAAACACTCATTCTACTTTATGACGGCAGTATTTTACCTGTCCTCAGGGCCTTTTGAAGAAGAGGGATATATCAGCACCCCTTTTCCTTTCGATTGACTTGCAGCGTTTTCATTAGCTATGACTTCTTCAAGATCGATTACATTACGAGGACCAACAGCCACGCCATTAAACTTAGCATAAGAATTTACAGAAAAGCCCTCTGAAGGCATTTTGGCCTTTACTATACTATGTGGAGAGATACACCCATTGTGATGCAACCTTTTACCTTTTATCGTATTCGATCCTTGGACAGAGCTCGAAAATGCAGAAATCCCCTTTCTAGTATTGTGCTCTAAAGCTACATGGGAAACTTCATTATTCCTTGTCCTAGAATAGGCGTCACAACGAACAAGATTATCATTGCCAATATTCACATTGCATTTATCTTGACCGGGTACGCTATAACACCTAGCATAAGAACTGATACGAGAACTCTCTGCAGCTATTGTGGCCTTATGTATAGTATGTGGAGATAGACGCTCATTGTGAACCGAACTTTTCCTTTTTATAGTGTTAGGTCCTCGGACAGGGCTACATGGCATAGGAATCCTCTCCTCACTATTATGCTCTAAAACAACACATGAAATTTCATCATTCCTTTTCACAGGATAGGCATCACAATAAACGGGAATATCATTCCCAGTCTTCAGTTTTCCCTTATCTTCATTTCTGGTAGACTTAAAAGACGCAGACGGGATATGTAGAGAAGCAACGTCTTTCAAAGCCTTCTTAATACTGCCATGGTCAAACATCGGGACAACATCTCTATTGTAGCGGTGACCTGACATTTCATGAAAATTGTCGTGTGATAATTTGCCATTTTCCAAATTTTGATGGGTAGAATAATAACTTTTTTCTACTTCTATATTCCTCTCTGCAACTGTTCTCGAAGTAAGAGCATTCGTGAAGGAAGATGGAGCAGCTGGACTATTTACGCGGCAACTCCAGTTAATACCACCAAAATCATCTCTGTAATGAGGATCATCTTTGGAAGTGCGCGTATTATCACCATGAAAATGAACTCTTCTATCGAAAGTATCACAATTTGCCACCCTGGAAGCTCGTGAATTAGAATGTGGAGAGATAATGGCGCCTAGAGAAATATTCTGTTTTTTACATAACCTAACAGGAGTATCTGGAATAACTATGATCTCATCAACCTCTATGGGATTCTTATCTCCATTAGCCCCTAAGAAGAAAACAACAGGCAATAAATCCGTATCAAAAGGTCAGCTAATCACATCGAACCAATAACATACAATCGCAGAATCACTGCTTTCCATTTTTTATTATTTGTGAAGGGTATTCGAATCAAATGTGAACAAAGGATGAGCAAGTCTAGCTAAAGTCGGTTATGTCCATCACATAGCTTATGGAAGTTTCTTACAACGTACTTTTTGAGGATATTATCGTCAACGTGAGGTAGTTTTACACTAATACTTATGTAAAACGCTTATACACAAGTATTTGTGACAACGGATTGGGATGGAGGAGTCCTCTCTATAAAATTCGCCAAAGAAACCTCTAATCCACCCCGAAAATAAAAACTAATCAATGCAATCGAAAATAAAACAATGTCACATATATGATATATCTATGATTAAGCATATTAAACAAACTAACATCACAATGCCGAAAATGTTCAATAACAGTCACACCTAAAGTGATATAAGAACAAAAACCGAATGTAGCTACCGCGTAAGCTCGCGAATGCTAATTCAATAACGCATTACAACACTTCAAAAATCGGTTCGAAAATCGTTTTCATAATCATGCTACACAAGTACACATTACAACACTACAAAACAAAAACCAGAGCTTCAAAACTACGCATACTAGTATCAATTCACACATTAGAGATCATAGAAAACAAGAAAACGCCAAAATCATGATTAATTAAACTAAAATCAGAGTAATAATTAACAGACAAATTTCGAAATTTGAATTTAAATTAGTACTTAAAACTCCGTAATATATGAGATAATCGCGGAATGAAGGATGAAAAAAAGGAAGTAAGAACGAAAGGATGAATAATTGGGGGAAAATAAAAGTTAGGGTTTCATACGAGAAGTTGATTGTCCAGGATTTTTGCGACGTCCATGATCATCCATGTCTTGGAAATCGAGTGTTCAATTGTTGATGGAGGAAGTGAAGTGACTTGTTTTTGTACGCGTGTTTTTTCAAATTCTCCATTCACATCCTTTTAACGTGAGACGGTTTTATACAAGACGTATTTACTCGGTTACTCCCAGTCACTTCCATTTAGTTAAAATATACCTCACGTAAAGTTCGAAAATGGATATAAACAAATGGAAGGGGGGATGTATATTTGATGTAGATATCCTCGTCTCGTAGAGTCGTGCTATAGTGGTTACGATAATGATACTCCGAATACAAGGCTTCATGCTCGGATTACCAGCACAGCCATATTTGTATGTTCAAAGTTCTCTCATTTTATCGTATGATTCGAGTAGACGTGTGAAAATGACTTGGAGAGAAAGAAATATTCTATCTGGCTCCTTTAATAGAAATTTTTGTTTACTCATATAAAAGAAACATTATCGGGTAAGTTTGTATGGAAATTAAACTTTATACATGGGATCTCTTAGCCTGGTCGTCTGTGGCCGTTAGTACGGAATGAGTTTTCAAGTGAGGACCGTGTACCAATAACTATGAGTCCATGAGGTTGTGTGCGGTAGTGATAGCGGATTGTGGCGATAGTAAGAGGGAGAGGAGATCCAATGGTGGAATAAAAGGAGGCAAAATGAGATGGGCGATAACATATATAGTTAAAAATTGGCACCCAAAAAAACACACGAGAAAAATTGCAAGTTGATAACACGACTCAAAGTGAGATTGTTTTTGCAAAAGAAAAAATAGTGATAAATTGTCTAAAAAAAGGGTCATAGTAACATTTTAACAACTTTATCTATTACAGCCTTACAGGAGATCATTTTCCCATATTTTTATTTTCGGCTTTAGTTCAGATTTGAGCTTTAAGTTATAAATCTTGACAGGGTTCGAACAGTACTGCCCGATTGCTAGATATGGTCCCAAACTCACAATATCCTACGATACTCAAGCTGTCTGAATCTGATCGCACCTTTTATTTTAATACAATGATAACACCTTTTATTCAGAAAGGAGAAAGCATATGAATAATAGAATGTTCAAAGCAAATCCTACTGTGATACCTTCGCCACCTGAACAACAGATACTGTTCAGGACCTTGCGGGTATATCGATAATCTTTGGTGACTGATAAACTAAACTGGCACCAAATAGTCTCATGGATGCTGAATAAATTCAAACCACCGTCAAACGCAACCTTGTTTATCAGTCGAGTTTACAACTTTATGGAACTCGAAGTTATTATCTAGCATCTTTGGAGAGTAGCCCATTTGCGCCAACTGTACGAGCATTGACTAGCTCGTCAGCAGTGTCTCCCCTCTCGAAAACTGCTGCTGCACCCATTCCAGTACCTGTAATTGTGACCCATGCTTAGATAATTTCACTTACAGATAGAACTTTGGTTTTCAAATTGTTGTTGTGGACGGTCTTAGAGCATGAGACTGGTCCATTAAATTTATATTAGTGACAGGCATACTTAAGTTACAAACTGTCAACTCAAATATGCTCGGTGAAATTATAATAAAATATCAAATTGCCTAATACAAATAAATAAATCAATGTTCATCAAAGAATATGGGCGGAAGGGGTGATATACCTATACACATTGATATAACTCCAAACCGGCAATCTTTTCCACGACGCTTCATCTCATGCAATAAGGTAGCAACACAACGAGCACCTAAAACATAGGAAAATAAAGAGCTGATTATACAGAGAACTATTGTTACGTTGACAGTCAGTTAGCTTAGATGGTATAATCATTGAGACGTGATACCCAAGACCACCTGCTTCAAAAACACCGGCATAGATATTGCCCCTATAGGCTTGTTTAACATTCCTACGTAGAAACTGAGGATATCTTGCAAAATGATTTAGACCAGAAGATGGAAGAATTTCGTATAAAAGGTCCATACCTGTTGCACCCAAAGGATGCCCTATTGCCATTGCCCCTCCGTTTACATTAATCTTTTGTGGATCAAGACCCAACTTCTTCTGACAATACACAAATTGAGATGCAAATGCCTGAACAACAAAAATTGAGGTTAGAACATACACACCATGGAAATGCAGTGTAAAAATGACGTTGCCTCAAATATATTTGAAGAACGTCCTAACTCAATTATCACCTCATTTATTTCAAAAAGATCAATATCATCGAGTTCTAAGCCAGCAGCCTTGACAGCAGCCGGGATTGCAACAGCTGGCCCAATTCCCATGATAGCAGGGTCAACTCCGACGGCAGCGAAAGTCCTGTACCATAACAAAAGCAGAGAAATATGATCTTTATTGATTATTTGTAAGTGATTAGTATGTATCGTTTACTTTCATTCAATTACCTAAACTAATGTAAGTAATGTTATCTATAAATGACACACTTAACGAACAATCATAATTTTATCAACCGTGGAAACCTTCAAAAGATTTCAAGAGTTCAAGCTATAACCGTTTTAAAAAAACAAAAGAATAACACCCCTTCGGACCGTCGTTGTTGTTGATCAAACCCATAAGTACAATTTGATGGCAACTTCTATCATACCCTCAAGGTCAACCTTGCAAGAGTAATTATAACACATGCACCACCAAGTGTACTATTTTCATGGAATTTCAAGTCTGTAAACATGTGCTGGAACATTGAGCTACTGTAGCTCTAAATTTTTTTTGAACTATATATTAAATCTATTGTATACCTAAATACACCGAGAATGGGTAGCCCTTTGCGCATAGCAATACTTCTTTTCATAAGTAGCACGGCTCCAGCACCATCAGTCACCTGGCTAGAGTTCCCTACACGGACAAATATGAAAAAAAAAATATCAAATATTTAGCTGATAAACAAGAAAAAAACCGTGAAATCAACTTTTCAGAAGCCTATACCAGCAGTTGTTGTCCCATTTTTCTTGAAAACAGGCTTCAATCTTGCCAGGTCAGCCACGGTTGTGCTTGGCCGGATACCATCATCTATAGCAACGGTAATAGGCTTTTCATCTCCAGATTTAGGGTCAACGAGCTACAAGAGAAGACAGATCAAATACACTTAGGGGAAGGAAAACCAAAACAAATCAGGCTTCTGTTTATTCTAGAGGGAAAAAATTCAGGACAATACTAATTTCAATGGAAAATATTTGATGTTTTACAATGAAGTTCTAAATAATTTTCGTTGGTTTGATAACGAACAGAAAGGAGAAAAGGGTCATTGAGAATAAGAAAAATGCCATTCAATGTCTACAATGAAAAATATGTTGCTCTTTGAAGAGAAAGAAGGGGGGGCGGCCAAATAATTAAGAAACTTTTTTCGCCAAAGAGAACACAGAAAATTGAAATTGAAATTACCTTGGTTTTCACAGGTACAATTTCATCTTTAAATTTACCAGCAGCAGTGGCAGCAGCAGCTTTCCGGTGAGATTCCACCTAATATGTCAAGCTCAAAAGAAATGTCAACATTACTAAAGCACAACAAATACTATGTACATCACAACAGAAACATAAGATCTCAAACTGACCGCTGCCTGGTCCTGCTCTTCCCTTGTAACACCAAATCGTTCTGCAACATTTTCTGAAGTCACTCCCATAGGAAGAAGACAATCTCGAGCCTGAAGAAACTCTTGAGCCTAACAACATCATACAAGAATCATAACCATAAGTCTCACATTCACATATAAAACATCTGTCTACAGGGTGAAAATAAGCAACAAGCCAGCTCATTATTATATAAACACGAGGATGGAGATCTTACTTTAGGATTCACGGTTCCATCAAATGCCATGGGGTTTGTTGTCATTGACTCTAATCCTGCACCAATACCTGCAAGCCAAACATCCAATAAGATAATTGCTAAACAGATTTAGGAAACATTATCACGATTCACATTTAATGTTCTCCTTTGTCTGCAGGTTACAGGGAAACGTGGAAATACTGCTTGCGAGTTAATTTTTCACCAATTAGAAGTGCTCACCAATGTCATAGAATCCAGCTTTGATGGCTGCAGCTACATCGGCAACTGCTTGGAGGCCTGAAGAACATTGCCTATTCACAGTTCTTAAAGGAACAGTATCTGTCAATTACACGTAGCAAAAATCATTAAAGGTGAGAGATAAAACATATGTAACCTACTTACAAATTTAGGAACCATCAACTGTTTCAAACCAGCTAACAAATGGAGCCAAATGTTTTATATTCATTGCAATTCTTGACGCAATTTACAGTTTGACTCATTTAGAAACAACCTCTTCGTGCTATTACATCCTCCCCTACCTTCCCATTTGTGGACGACCAGGGTCCCTCCATCAAGACATCGAGTTGATGTTTATTCTTGTTTTATTGTTGTTGTAGCGAGCTACTATTTGTGTTTACCAAACCAAATTGAATACCAAACACGCAACATTGGACCTCCTAATTATTCATATTCACTCCAACACTTTGCACGCCAAATTGAAACTAGCCAAATATCATAAGATTATCTTACTTCCAGAATCATATTTTTATAATAGGTTCATGCAATGACCCGAGAACGAAATATTGACGAGAAGGACAATACACACCAGGAAAGCCAGCATAGAATGCTGCCATCCTACATTCAGTAGCTCTCTGAGATCCTGGGGCAAGAACAGATCCCACAACAATGTCTCCAACTTCAGCTGGGTCTACATTAGTTTTCTCTATCAATGCCTACGATGAGTTTATAGCCAATAAGTATAAGATAGTCATTCAGTTCATGTTTACATAGTTAATATTGGCTGACAGTTAAACTCTATATTGGATGGAGGGACTATAATTCGTTACCTTCAAAACTGGTGCAAGAATATCATCAGGATATGTGTCTTTGAAAGCACCTCGTTTCGCCCTGCAAAGCGGACTGCGGTATGCTCTGTAGGGTACAGGGTGCAGCTTTATAAAGATTACTTATGCAATAAGAGAATTCAAAGCACTTTTTAGACAAACCATATGATAAAACTTACGCTACAATGACAACATCATCACCAAAAGCACTAGTCCTATGATATGAAGCAGAATCTCCAGCGGCACAATTAGATGCCTGTAACAACCACGAGAACACAAAGACTTTAAAAAAAAGTACAAAATATAGTAAGCAAGGAGAACAGCAATACAAAAGATGAATTAGATAGGGCATATTCCATTTTACGACCAGAAAGTAATTTCAGGAACTAAAAAGATAAAATTTTCTTGAGTGAGATCAAAGGAAATGATAAAGAATGATTTTGCATAGTAACTGACTTCAAATAACTACAACCATGAACTACAAGAGATGGGTGTGTTTGAAATATGACTACAAGACTAGAAGTGTTATGTTAAGCCTGGATAGATTTCAAGGCTAAATATTAAATTAATCACGAGAGCATACTCAATTAATTGTGTCCACATAATTCAGGCAAAACACTCGCGAGTGAAGCAGTTCATAAAATGATGATACTGTTAGTAAATTAATATTATCAGTCATGGTATGGGTTCGGAAGATCACGGGTTCAAACTCTGGCAGCCCTCAATATCTCACAACCTCACAAAGTGGAAAACTCCGCACATGGTATGGTTGCCTTGTGCACTAACCACTATTCAAAGTCCGATGGGCATTCGGGTGAGGGGGCATAATAGAATATGACTGATTATATTTATTTACTAACAGTTTCTTCACAAGATGAATATAAGATCAATATGAGGAAAACAAAGATCGCCCTTGTGACAGTTTTCTTTCTTTTAGAGACCAATCACATTTCCCAAACAATCGAAACGTGATCAACCTACACACTCTATCCTAGTGTGAGTTTCTATTTCTGCTCTTATGAAAAAATATACTTGTAGTAGTAAACAAAATAATTCGGTAGTTCCATAACTAAAATTCCTACTTTCTAGTTTCTACCAAGTACAATCATACTTTGCTACACCTCCTTATATTTCCTTGGTATACGGGCACCACGTCTAGATTTGAACTTGTAATAATCTCGAATTTCGAAAGTCGAGATGCACGCAGTCTAACCCCTACTAAACGGAAAGACACCCGTTTACAGAAACCCAAATAAATCATACTCTCCTACGTATATGTTCTAGATAAGCAATCTCACGAGTTTTCCTAAATCAAACAAACTACAAATCAACTGAAAATATGAAATCCTGATTAGATTAGCTAGAATCCAAATCCCAACTCCCAAAATAAAAATCAAACAAAACCCAAAACCACAAATCTCAAATTTTTCAACATATTACTAAAAACAAAACAAATCAACACATAAAAATCCAATATTTCCATCAAAATCTAATCATTCAACCCAAATAAAACACACCCAACAATCAAAATCAATAAATCCATCAACCAATATAATAAAGATCACAACTTTAACACAAAATAATAATAACAATAAATCATAAATTTTAAAGGGTTTGAAGATTGACATACAGAGAGGAAAGCTTCATAATTATGATCAGATGAAGATGGTGGACGAAGATGATCTAAGAGAACCTTTTGCCTGTTAATTGCTCTCTCCATTTTTCAATAAATTAATTAATTTGATCAACAAATTTGGTGAGATAATAATAAGATATAGAAGTGTGGAAATTATGAAGTAATTAATTATTAATATTAATTAATGGATGAGATGAAGATGAATTTGACGATAGTATGGGATATTTATAGTGACAATATCATGTAGTTAGCACTTCGATGTACTTGTAGACTACTACTTGAATACGTAATGTGAAATCTAAATCTGAACGTTAGTACACGTGTATAACGAGGTCAACTGTAATAAACACAAGTCTTTTTGTTGGTAATTGGATTTGGAATATCAATAAGTGTCCCTCGTATCGTATATATTCGTCTCATACTTCTAATGGTTAATTACATCTTACTTAACCTGGTACAAGTAGGATTTGTATGTTATTAATGAGAATTTGTATTGGAAGATAACCAAGATATATACTCGTTTCATCTCATAATAATCTTCGTAATTTGATATGTGTAGTCTTTTCTTCATTTATATTCATACTTTTCTCATCTAATAATAACTATTTAAGAAAAAAAAATTGTTCTGATTAATGTAATGTAATTATTATTGCATATGTTTTTTTGTGGTAAATGTAGTAGTTGAAAACTTGAAATCTTGCATAGTAGTTTATTGACGGAGTGAATTTTTCTTACTTAGTTATTTAAGTATCGTCTTGCGTCGATTACCTTAATGTGTGATATAAATCTCATTTACCACAAAACAATAAAACTTTATTGTCTATGTTCCATTGAATTGTTTACGTATTTCAAAATATGTTTGGAGAATTTCGAAAAAATGTAAACAATTCAGTTGAATATGAGAAGTGTATGTATTAGAGTAAGCGATAGTTGACTTGAGTATAGACGATGCAACAATATTTACATTTATTATTATGTACAAACGTAGGATATAAAAAAAGTGTGATCATTATCTGCCACTTGGATTGAACTAAAACAAATGTGTCGATCTCAATTCGTTAAAATAGGTTTGGGATAAAGCCTATTTATCAAGGTAGTGTCTAATTAAGATTGGAATACCCCAACTTAAAACAAATTATATTACACCTATCCCTACAATACTCATAACTGAGAAAAAGAATTATACACCTGAGGTACTACCTCAGACTAGTATGAATTTGAGTTTTTGTGCAATTTTTTCGAGTTTTTTAAAAATTATAGATTATTTTTTAAATTTTATATATGATGTTTTTTTAGTTTTATTGTAATATTTTTGAGCTTAATGTTCAAATTAATGAACTAAAAAACTTTATAGTAAAATTCATACTTTTTAATACTAAACTCAAAAACTTTATTGTAAAACTCGATAACTACATTTTATGTGATAGTACATCAGATGTATAATTCACTTACTGCTCATAAGTCATAACTCATACCATTCAATCATTCACCTCCATCTGTTTCCCCGACCATTTTAACCTCCATGCTAATCCTCTCACCCTCCACCTACCACTCCATCTTCAAACCTGAATCGCATAACAAACACGACATTACAAGTGACGTGTTTCTAGTGAGTATGAAAATGCAAACTTAAAAAAATGGGCCAAAACAAACACGACATTGGGAATGACGTGTTTTGTGAAGGTACAACGCCACTTTAAAAAAAAATTGATGTGAGACACGTCAATGGTAATGACGTGTTTGTTATATGTCTTAGGTTTTGAAAACTCAAGCCTGCGTAAAAATCATTTTGACAAATATTTTCAAAATCAACTAAAAACGACAAATATTTTACGAAATTACTTTTTCACATACGAATTTTACTCTTTCACATACATTTTTTCATAAACTTTCCATATCATACCCTTTATTAAACATAATCCCTCTTTTTCTCAAACACAATCAAATCAACTCATATATATATTTAGCCTAAAGTTGAATCTAATAAACTTGAACAATGGATTATAATTCTCCAATTAATGACTGTAATTTTTTGTTTAACAATTATTAATACGTTTTCTTGAAATTATTAGGTTTATTAATTAGTAAAATTAATATAATTAGCAATTATTATTTATTTGGGCTTGTGGGTGTGCGGCTATGCGCGATGGTTAGAGAACTGGTGCGTGACAGTGGAGCGATGAGGGTAGCCGTGACGGTGGAGCGGTGAGGATGTTCGTGACGAATGTTCTGAATAGCGGGGTGCGATAGGTCGGCTAGAGTTTGTCTAGTTGATGGTGGTGTTAAGTGACGGTGGTTGGGGGATGTCGGCCGGAGCAAGGAGGGATTTGTTGGTTGTTAGCGGGGACTGTGAGTCTGTCATGGTGGTGGTCAGGCGGTAGTGGGAAAAATAGATGACACGAGGGAGTTGGGACAAGGGAGGGGGTTGCTGTATTCTTTTTTTTTTTTTTTTTTTTTTAATATTAATTAGTTGTTTATTGTTATGTTAAATTCTAAATAATGATATTTTTCATCTAAAGTCGTAATATCTTTGTAACTTGGACTGATCGAAAAAGTTGAACGGGGGTGGTGTTTGTGGTAAAGGAAGATGAGAAAAGAGAGAAAAAAATCAATTAGATGAAGAATTGGAAAAATGACAAGGATATAATTATAAAAAGCGTATGTAAAAGAGTAAAATTCGTATGTGAAAAAACACGTCTCATAATTTATTTTAAGAATATAGTGTATTTTATTTTGTTAAGATAATGGCTTTTGAGTTACTAAAAGAGTAAAGAGAACTTAATTAATTAAAGGGTTTTTTGCTTTTTACCACCTATTGTGTTCAAAATTTTACAAATTACCACCTATTGAGTCTATTTTTACAAATAACCACCTTAAATTGAGGAAAATCCTTACAATCCACACCTATTTTGCATTATCTTGACGGTTCTTGTTAATTATCGTCTCGGTTACGTTTTATCGTCAAACGATTATTTTAATTGACCAAATTACCCCTCGTTTCTCACTTATCACTCACTTCTCATTTATCACTTATCATCTACCCCATATTTATCAGTTTTACACTTTCCCCAAATTATTTCTGATGAGCCCTAATTTCCTTATTCACTCAATCATCTTCCCCTTTACTCTGGTTTTCTGTACATTTGTTCTTCACATTCAAGGTAGACGAATACGGCAATCGTGATTCAAATTTCAGGTAATTTTCTTCTAATTCTAATTAATATTTAACTAATGGACTATGATGAATACTGCTATTTTCCCTAATTTCTAAATGTTAAGCGTAATTTTCCAATTTGTGGCTGAAAATTAGTGAAATATGTGAACTGGTAATCAAATGTGTGTAAAGAATCATGCTTTGTATGTGCTACTAAACTAGTTCACATACATTCAGAAAATCAGAGTAAAGGGGAAGATGATTGAGTGAATAAGGAAATTAGGGTTCATCAGAAATAATTTGGGGAAAGTGTAAAACTGATAAATATGGGGTAGATGATAAGTGATAAATGAGAAGTGAGTGATAAGTGAGAAATGAGGGGTAATTTGGTCAATTAAAATAATCGTTTGACGATAAAACGTAACCGAGACGATAATTAACAAGAACCGTCAAGATAATGCAAAATAGGTGTGGATTGTAAGAATTTTCCTCAATTTAAGGTGGTTATTTGTAAAATTGGACTCAATAGGTGGTAATTTGTAAAATTTTGAACAAAATAGGTGGTAAAAAGCAAAAAACCCTTAATTAAATTAGGAAAAGCATAGTAAATCAGTAAACACTCGAGACCAAACATCAAGAGTGTAGGAAACTAGTAGGAACTAAACATAAACATCTATTTACTTCAATTGACAGCATAATCTTCTTCAAACCCATCTAATTTAATATTTTACTTTATCTAATCTCTACGTTTTCCCCAATTCAATTAACACCTCAATATTCCACTATAGCAAATTAGGTTTTCCTGAAGAACCCTAATTGGTGCAATTTGACTTCAATTTGGAGTAATTTCGCTTATTTAATTTGGGGCTTTTGATTTAAAGGTAAATGCGACAACTTCTGTTGGGTTATATTGTTGTTTTAGCTTACGAATAGTGTGCATAGTGTTCGTTGATTTCATCTGGAGCACCGACATTTTGCTGATTTTAATTTAGTTGGTATGATCATTAGTGATATTGCGTTTTTTTTAGCTCAATTTGTGTGATTGATGTTAAGTTTTATACTTTGTGATTGATTATGTTTGTTTAATGTGCAATTATTGTTACTATTTTAGCTTGATTTCGATACGAAATTGTTTAATTAATGCAAAAGGTAGTAACTTTTGGAGTTCGGATTAGTGATTGAGATTGGTTTTTGTTTTAATGTGCAATTATGTTAGTATTTTAGCTTGATTTCGATACGAAATTGTTTAATTGATGCAAAAGGTAGTAACTTTTGGAGTTCTGATTAGTGATTGATTGGTTTTTGTTTTGATGTTAATTGTGTTTGGTGGGGGCATTAATTTACCCGCCAATTTAAGTCGATGCGAATGTTTAAATTGTAAGTTGGTTGTCTTTGAGCTGGGTGTTAATACAGGGTTGTTAGGAAAAAAGGCGAAAAAGAACATTTTAGATTTGACATTAACTTTGGATTTACGTTGGTCGCGAATATTTCACTTTCGTGGACATAGAATTTCGTGTCCCTTAAGGAGGAACAAGTTGCGATATCTGATGAGGAACTGGCATTTACACGCCTTGTTCCACTCTATGTCAGTATGATTGATAATTGTAGGCAACGGATTTCATAGTACTGACTGCTAAGGAAACGTCTTTTAAGTGCTTTCTAGTTGTAGCCCTTGTAGCTATGGGCGTGAATATGGTGAACAGAGTTGCAGTTCGGTATAGTGAGGCATCTGGTTATCCGATTCATTTATTTGTGGATATTTTCCGTGGGGTGGTATCTTGGGTTCTGATCAATGTCTTGAGTTCTCACTTACCGGTTACTTGTTATTTGAACTGATCCTTACTTTAAATAGTAAATTGAAACACTGAACTGCTTTCTGCTAGACGCAGGCGGCAGGCGCCATACAACGTTATATTAATGTATGCTATCACACCCATGTTTTTGACTTGCAATTTTGGTATCAAATCTCAGTTTGAGATTCAATCTCTACCTTAAAAGGAGGTTATGGCAACTCTGAAAACCTTGATAACTTGGTTGCAGTCTTATGTCTGTTCGATATTGAAAATCACACTTGCAATTGCTGACATTAATACTCTAGTTTGTATTGATTGGTCATATGACATATTTTTGCTGCTGCACTTTGCATGATACCTTGAAGTTTTTTTTTTTTAAAAAAAAAAAAAATGATAACGTGTCATGTTCAGACTGTCAAGTCTGTGTTATCATGTATCCAGCTCTATTTACACCCTTTATTCCACGAGGAGACAATCGAGACTTCATGAAATAATTTCCACTCGCGTTGCTGCAGCTTCTTTACTGGCTGGCGCAGATGTTTCTCTTCTTATTGATTATTGAAGCTAATATAATTGATATGGTGTTGTCATGAACTCCTAATTGAAGCTCATATAATTAATGCATTTGCAGGTTTGGGGCAATCTGCTTGTACAAAATGAATAATTAGGCACACATGTCAGGACAGTTCTCTGGGCAAGTACCTAACCAGGCTGGTAATCAGCTGCCTGGACTACTGCAGCCGAATGGGAATTCTTTCCACACACAAGTGCAGAACTTTAATGGCCAGAATAATCCATCTGTGATGGACAGCGAAGTTCTTAGGATAAGGCGATTTATGAGAGACAAAATGTGAGTTTTTTTATCTTCAATATTGTTACACTTTCAAACTGTGACGCCCATATACAAAATGAGAGGCGGATAAATACTCTCTCAAAGGTTGATAATTACACTCTCAAACTGTCATGCGTTATAAAAAATAGAAGTGTTATGTTTCTAGTTACGTTCCTTGATGAGTATGGCATGTCAAATCCACATGTCTTTGTTCTTGTTTCTATACCCCTACCTCTTGGAGTCTGGGGGGGGGGGGATGTTACTAGGAGGGTGGCTTTTCATCATATATGTTGTATAAATGGACCGAATCTTTGGTTGTGGCGGTTGTTGCCGGTGTATGGCCTTTTCAATGTTTCTACATGCTATGAATAACTAGCAATGGAATCTAAAGGTATAAAAATATCAAGTGTGGAAGTAATTTGTGTGTGCATCATTTGCTGGGATTTTCCGCATATAATATGGATCTGGAGAGGCAGGCTGGTTCTTCCTGTTTCCTTTTCTTGTTACAAGCATTGGGTTAATTTTTAGGTGTATCCCTTATGTTTTTCTTACACGCAAACTGTATCACTTTATTGCTCACTTTTGGATGGTAGGACTCAACTGCTTTCTATTAGGTCTGTTATTGAATGCAAATTATTTGGCGACTAGCTTGCTTCATTGAAAATCTATTTTTAACCGATCATACCACATAAGTGTCTCTGTACTGCTTCTATCATCAAGCTACTTACTTGATTGCCTATTATTGTTTGTGCTATGCAGCTTTTGCTGCATTTATAGTGATTGCACACAAGTTGTGTTGGTTTGCTAATCATTCACCATTCATGGAGATGGTTTTTTGAATCATTGGTTCTTATTGTAAAATTTTTTTTTGATCATTCCCGTAAATGATTATGACATGTTATCTTGCTGTATCCAGCTATGAGACTCTAATGCTGAGACAATCACAGCCCAATGAGGCTTTTTCTAAGAGATGTCAAGATATAACAAAACGCTTGGAAGAGGGACTTTTTAAGTCAGCTACAACAAAGGTATATTTTTTGATTCCTTCCATTTTTTGTTTTCGTCCTGGGAAAGTGGGATGTCTAGTGGTGCTATCTTTTGATCAGGTTTCCTGTCACTTAATCCGGTCTCTTTCCTAGAGCAGGTCATATTTTTGAAGAGAGCCAATTTGTTGTATTTTTTCTTCCGCTGTGGTGTCATTTTTCAAGGATCAATCTTCCTATTAATCTCGTATGTTTATTATTCACATTGGTGATTGATTAGGAGGAATACATGAACATGAATACTCTTGAGACCCGATTGCAAGCGTTGGTTAAACGACCTACACCAACTAATCTTGCGCCTCAGCATTCACAATTTATCAATGCTACCATTCCTGGTGCTACAATGATGCCAACGCCTGGTATGGCACAAAATGGAAATCCCAATGTTAATGTCTCATCGGTGGTTGTGCCAACTATGATGACAGCTGGCACCGATGGTAGCATGCCATCCTCAATTCCAAACTCTGGAAGCCTGATGCCAACTGTAAATGGATCATTTTCTGGTATGCGCGGTGGTTCTTTCCGTGCAGGTGAAGGTATTTATATGTTGGCTTTATCTTAGGTCTGTGCTGTTAGTTTGTTACTGGATTGAGACACTTGGGACTTTTTCAGACAATTGTTTTTGCAGGATCTTTATCAAATGGTTACCAGCAATCAACATCTAGCTTTTCCATGAATTCGGGTGGAAACAACATGATGGTTGGGCAGAGACCTATGAGCCAAATGATGCCAACACCGGGATACAGTGGCAGCAATAACCAAACGTTAATTAATGTGGAGAACTCTAACAAGGGCATGTTTTCGGGTGCTGATTCCTCTGTGGTATCACAACAGATTCCCCTAAGACAAGCTAGTGGTCAGAACAGCCGCATGTTACAGAATCTTGGCAGTGGAATGAGATCTTTATTGCAGCATCGGTTCCAAAATGGTACTTTGAACAGTGGATTTGGAAATAGTGTTCAAATGGTGAACGGTTCTGGGTCATCTGATAACTATCTGACCGCACCATCATTTGATGCCTCTTTTAGACCTTTGCTACAACCACAAGATGTACTTCAGCGGCCTGCTGCACAAGGTTCTTCATATTTCCTTTCCTAAACACACTTCTATGAGTCTGTTGAGTACATACAAATATACAATATATGTATTTGTTTTGTACTCATATTATAATCAAATTCATGACTTGTTTCTATGCACACAAATCATGTCTCACAAGAATCACTGTGCATTTCCTGTTTGGTGTTCTTAAGGACTGTTGCTTTCATCAACATCCATTTGATGTAACTTGTTTGCCTTGCAGGCGATTCTTCAGGATCTGGAAATTTCTACAATACCGGGGCTTCAGTTGAGTCATTGATGAATAATCAGAATGTAAATCAAGTAAGATCTTCGTCTACACCTAGATCCAGTCCCCTTGTAAACGTCCAAATGAATTCTCAGCCCTTACAGTCAGCTTCATATATGAGGCCTCACTCGGCTGAACCAGACGAAAAAGTAAATTTTCAGACAACGCTGACACCGGTAGAAAACCACTTGCATTCTTCTACTACTCAGTATCAACAACAGGTTCATCAGATACCACATCAGCAACAGTCTACTGCATATGGTCAACAAAGGCAGCCAACTGTGATGACTCAGACTTCTGTAAAAAGTGAAACATTTCAGTCGCAATTTGCATCTGACTATGGTAATCTTGTGAAGTCTGAAAATGGAATGGAGCAGCAAAATGAGATTTTTCAGCCACAAGGTTCTTCAGGAAACCTTCCAAGAAATTCTCAGTTCCCTTCTCTTCCTTCTGCTTCTCAGGACAAGCACTCAACACTCGTGCAAATTCATCAGCCAATGGTGACTGATGAACATACAAACGAGTTCAGTACCCAGCCTTATGAAGCTCAGTCAGAAACATTACTTAATAGTCATTGGCATTCTATCAATGACCGAACATCATTGGCTGGAAATTTATCCCATGAACATGTTCAAGAGGAGTTCCGCCATCTAATTGTTGGGCATGATGAAGTTCCCTGCATTAATTTATCTTCTGAAGTCTCCAGTAATGGCCAAATTGTTGCTCCTGGAAGCATTGTAGATCAACCCAGGTTAGGTTGTGACGGTAGTTCTTTAAACGATCATCGTGACAGAAATTATTTAAACCAACTAAGGTGGCTTTTATTCTTACGTCATGCACGTTGGTGCAAATCTCCGGCAGGAAAATGCCCGGAATCTCATTGCATTATGGTACAAAAGCTGTTAGAGCATTTGGATAGCTGTAAGGCAGTTACATGCTTATATCCTCGGTGTGCTCACACAAGGAGACTTCTTACTCATCAAACGAATTGCAGGGAAATCAGCTGTCCTGTTTGTGTACCTTTCAAAAAGTTTATATATGCGCAAAAAAAGTCGCGTTCTTGCCAGGATTCGGATGGGTTGCAGCGTTCAATAAGTAAACCATGCAAATCATCTGAAACTGGAGAACCCCAACCAAAAGTGTCTGTACAGCCCCCTGAAAAAGTTGTTGAATCTCCAAAGAATCAGCCTTTTGTTAAAAGGCTGAAGTCAGAGCTACCTTCTCAATCTCTTACGCCTGAGTATGGAAATATGTTTGCTCCGGTTAATGTTATTAGTTCATCTCATGCTCCCCACAGTGTGCAGTCAAATGAGTATGAGAAAAATGATGACTTTTTGCATAATAAGTATGAGTATCCAGATTTGAAGGCAGACAATTCCAGTGGGTCACTCCATAATCAGAATGGTACTGAGATAAATAACACAAGTGCTGACATCGGTTCCAGCCATCGGTTTCATAGTGGATCTGCCTTGAATGATACCGGTTTGTTGCCTAAGGAAGAAACTGTCAAACTTGAAAAAGATAATGGCCATATCAAGCAGGAAGAGGTGGTTCAGCCTTCTGAACAAGGAGCTGGAACAAAGTCTGGAAAGCCAAAGATTAAGGGTGTATCCTTAATTGAATTATTCACTCCAGAGCAAGTCCGGGAGCACATTACTGGCCTTAGACAGTGGGTTGGGCAGGTCTGTCACTCCCTTGGGTTTATTGAAATTTCACTTGCTTATGTGCCCAAATTATTTTGGTTGATTTTCACGTTTTCGGTGACATTTGATTACTTGTTCATTCTGGTAGTCATTTGTTACATCATCTTACTGCTGAATTTTGCTAGGACAAGTTTGGCTAAGATATTCACACTTCTTGAATAGTTGGACTTTTTGTTGATGGTTTTTCATACTATTATTTGTAAATCATTTGGCGGGTGTAGTTCCTGAAACAATTTTATTTATGAGTCACCTGGAAACAATTTCCATTTTCAGTAGGGCCAAATTACTACTCTTTAGTTCCACAATATGCTTGCACAAATTGTACTTATTTTCATTGGGAATTTGGTGCTAGCCGATGCAAATGACGACCCAATACTTATTATAGGTCATTCAGATATGTCTGTATTTTAAACACAGTGGTAAGGCTGCATACGTAGCTCACTACTATGTTGTGACCGAGCTGAGGCACCATGGAATTAATGTTGTTGGTCATCCGAAAACAAGTTCTCTATGTTAAGATTTTACCTTTTACCCGTTCATAGAAGAGCGCCTTTTGGCATTGAAAAGGGCCCCCTTTTGATGGAGTAACTTTGAGATATGTTATGATCTCCTTTAAGGATTCTTCTATATAGCTTGTATGCTGAGAATATGGAGGTTTATATTGTTAGATACTCCTTTAAGTGCATTATTCTTGTACATTAATGACACTGTAAAAGAAAATACTGGCATAGTCATATCTGAGCATAGAGTTGACATAAAAGGCCCATAATAATTAGTTACTTATATCTAAATTTTTCTGCTCGTGCCATCTTGTACAGAGCAAGGCAAAGGCAGAGAAAAACCAAGCAATGGAACAAACAATGAGTGAAAATTCCTGCCAGTTATGTGCTGTTGAGAAGCTTTCCTTTGAACCACCACCTATATATTGTACTCCTTGTGGTGCTCGAATAAAACGAAATGCTCCGTATTATACCGCGGGAACTGGTGATACACGGCACTACTTCTGTATTCCCTGCTATAATGAGGCTCGTGGCGATACAATCGTTGTTGATGGAACTGCAATGGCCAAGGGAAGGATGGAGAAGAAAAAGAATGATGACGAGACCGAAGAATGGGTATGTTATCCTTGAATCTTGACTCATTTAGATTCAATTGACTTTTTAGCTTTATTATAATTTTCAATATTGAATGTTTATCGTGCTCTCCTTTTTTTTTTCTATGTTTATTTTTTCTTTATTATTCCAACTCCGAGTCTGAGATTGACGCGTTATTCATTTTTATGCTATTGGTTGCAGTGGGTGCAATGCGATAGATGTGAAGCTTGGCAACATCAGATATGTGCCTTATTTAATGGAAGGCGAAATGACGGTGGTCAAGCCGAGTATACATGCCCAAATTGCTATATACTAGAGGTTGAACAGGGGGAGCGCACGCCATTACCACAGAGTGCTGTTCTTGGAGCAAAGGATTTGCCAACAACTGTTCTTAGTGATCACATAGAGAAACGACTATTTAAGCGATTGCGACATGAGAGACTCGAAAGGGCAAGAAGCCTAGGGAAAAGTTATGACGAGGTACTCTTTATTGGCACATTGCTGATAGTATATGATTATTTGTTAATTTGTTTATGTCTTGAGGAGGGAATGTTATGCTGCCACATTCCTGATGAAATAGTGCATTTAATTTGTTTTGATTTCTGAGATTAACCTAATAGAAAATGCAACAAAAGTGTAATAGTTCTGTGTTTATATGGAGATATTGTAATTTGGAGTCTAGTGCTTTACTTTTTCTGAATTTAAGCATTTTTCTTGTAATTTGTACTCTAGTGCTCCACTTTCACTAGAATTTTAACTTTTTTTCCCTCTTTATAGTCACGACTACTCATGATTGCTTGAGAGCTTAATTTTCTTGCCATTCTCTTGTAAATAGGTATCACCCCCTGTGTCTTCTGCTGCTTGACGTCACTTCCTTTGGTGTCTTTTAATCGATAGCATCTATTACTTAATAACTTATTTTAGCAATCGTGCCGTGCTTTCTCGATGGCACATCTATATGAGATTGATTATTAAATATTTTTCAGGATATACAATGTTCCATATGTGAACGAGATATATGCTATAGAGAATGATTAACAGGTGCTAGGAACTTAGTCTCAAGATATAGTGGCCTAGACATTTTTTTTCCTATTTGTTGCAGAGCTATACCTTTTGCAGTTACTAGAATAGAATGCTGGATGAAAAATGTTATTGGAAAGAATGTATTTTTAAGAAGTTTCTTCTGATTCTGTATGTGAAATTGTTATTGTCAGGTTCCGGGAGCAGATGATATAGTTGTTAGGGTTGTGTCATCTGTTGATAAGAAGTTGGAAGTGAAGCCACGATTTCTTGAGATTTTTCGTGATGAGAATTATCCTATGGAGTTCCCTTACAAATCTAAGGTTTGATTCTATGTTTATTTATTTACTTATTTATTGTAGGTTTTATCAGACCTTGCGAAGTCCTCTGGTGTATCAGAGTGTGATCTAGAGCTGCTTTCCCAGGTTGTTTTGCTATTTCAGAAGATTGAAGGAGTTGAAGTGTGTTTATATGGCATGTATGTTCAAGAATTTGGTTCAGAATGTCTGCCTCCAAATCAACGCCGTGTGTATCTGTCGTACCTTGATTCCGTGAAATATTTTAGGCCTGATGTTAGAGCAGTGACTGGAGAGGCTCTTCGTACATTTGTTTATCATGAAATTTTGGTGAGTCTTGTATCATTGATGCTTGTATACATTTTGCTATTTTGTTTTAGTTCTATATCTCATTGATGAGGTATGATTGCTAACTCATTCCATGTGCTCATTAAATTCATCCCACCATTGAAGATTGGGTACCTTGATTACTGCAAGAAGCGGGGTTTTGCAAGCTGTTACATATGGGCTTGTCCTCCTCTAAAGGGTGAAGATTACATTCTCTATTGCCATCCTGAGATCCAGAAGACGCCCAAATCTGATAAATTGAGGGAGTGGTATGATGAATTTTCCTATAATGTATAACATTTGTTACCCCTAGTCCTTGTGAATATTTTATGTATTATATTTTAGTCTGTCCCAGCCAATAATTTCCATTTCCTTTTTAGGCATGTGTTGTATACCCCCTTCCTTGTACTTACATAAAAAAACAATCCAAAGACAAACGCAAACTAGCAGCGGGGGACATGAAATATTTAGTTATGAACATTTAGTGACATATCTTGGTTGAACACTTGTTTCCTGAGTTAAATTATATGGATGCTTCTTGTTCAGGTATTTGGCGATGCTTAGAAAAGCTATAAGGGAAAATATCGTGGTCGACCTTACTAATCTACATGATCATTTCTTCATGAAAACTGGTGAATCCAAGGCAAAAGTTACTGCAGCTAGGCTACCATATTTTGATGGTGATTATTGGCCCGGTGCTGCCGAGGATATGATTAATCAGATCAATCAGGAAGAGGAGGGTAGAAAACTGAACAAGAAAGGAGCGATAAAAAAGACAATAACAAAGAGGGTTCTTAAAGCATCTGGACAATCGGATCTCTCGAGTAATGCGTCCAAGGATATCATCCTTATGCATAAGGTGATGTTCATAACAAACACTGTTGACGTCTATCTACATATGCATTGTTGCTACTTGCTTTTGTCTTGGTTCTACTTCTGGCCGTTATCACCTTACGCCATTCATTTCTCTCTTCTTTTAACTGTTGGTACTTGCCAAGAAGTCAAGAACTTGTTCCTTTGGGGGCATCTTGTATTATCAAGAACTCACATGTTGGCTGAGGGTGGTGATTTAAAGCTAATTTTTATTTATCACTTGCACTGTGGTAATATACTATACTCAAGTTTATTGTTTGCATTGCATTTATACACACTATCAAATTATCATGGTTGATTTATAGAGTATTTTCATATTGTTATTTTTAAAAGTTGTGTCTATTGTATATTGTGAGAAAATATCTGTCAAAGTTGACAACATTTGGCCGCCAAAGTCAAATAAGAACACTAGAGGGAGCGAGTAATTGACAATCAGCCTAGTTTGCTGCATATTGTTAATTAAAGTCCTCCGCCTTTACTTTGGAATTGATCCATTTTCATTTTCTATCTGATTGATGGAATTGCCCCTTTTCTAAATTTGGCCTATGTTTGGATTTGCTTGGATTTTACCGTCTCTTTTAGTCTTGTCATTTGAAGTTTTGAACTAGAGTAATACATATATCTTATGGACCACCTAATGAACCCTCATTATTCCTTTCTTACCCTAACCAAATGTCGATTCTGCATGCTCTCCTACATCTGTGTCAAAAGCAAATGGGGTAGTTCCAAAGAGTAGGAGGATGAAATACTTAAGTTTTTTATTTGCCGTGCAGCTCGGTGAAACCATTGCTCCGATGAAGGAAGACTTCATTATGGTCCATCTGCAGCATGTATGCACGCATTGTTGTGTGCTCATGGTATCTGGAAATCGCTGGTTTTGTGAGCTATGTAAAAGTTTTGAACTTTGTGACAGGTAACTTTTCCGCTTAGGTTTTGTTTATGTTTTTTCTGTTTTATGTATCACTGACAGCGGATTTTTGACGGCCCAAATTGAGGGGGAGGTCTTGGAAGGGTGGTTTGCTTACTGGCTAATGTTGGTATTCCACTGGATTTTTTGGGCACATCATCCTTCACTTTTTTTTTTCCTTTCTATTTGGTATCCTGACTATAAATATCTGCAATGTTTTGGTGACCATAGCTAAAGGGGAGGTCCTGGAGGGGATGTATTGTAGTAGCTATTCAACAAGTTTTTTGGGGCATCTTATCTTGCGGTTGTATTACCCTTTCTATTCCCTTTATCCTGTATATAATTCCAGTTTGACTTTGCTTGCCAACCGACGTCAAGTTACAGTATTAGACTACTAGTTTCTCCTAATATGTGTGGAGACACTTAGTCCAATTGTAGTTATGAAAGGACATTTTGTTGTATTTTGAAAGAAAAGCTGTTGAAGTTGATATTGCGTTGCCACCAAAGTTAAATGAGGACGATATAAAATTATCTTGAAGCAGTTCTACTCTGTATTGTCCAAGAGCAACATTATACATTGTTTCTAATGTTTGATGCTTGCTTGAATTGAATGTTATGGTAAAATGTAATGTTCTACTGCAGGTGCTATGATGAAGAACTGAAGCGTGATCACCGAGAAAGACATCCCATCAATCAAAAGGATAAACATGGACTTAAGAAAGTAAGTTAACAGTTTGTGGTTTACTCTCTTTTGAAGGTGTCTGATACATTCTTTCGGTTTTCTGTTTCATAAGAACAATTATAGGCCTTAATTTATCTGGGATGATCGGATCAGCTAACATAAATCATCATTTGGTGCTGCAAAGACAGACCACTATATACCTGTAATATAGTAATTAATCATTATACACAGAAAGCAAAGATAGTGATGAGAATGTACTATGTAGAGATTTTTTAGAATCAACAAGTTGAAAAATAAAAAAAACTCCGTGTAACTCTTTGGGTTTGTCACAATTTTAGTTCTGGCCTACCCTTAGAACTGCCCGAGTTCTATTTTGGGCATGTTTTGTAGTAAAATGATGCTACCTTGTTGTTGAGACCCACTACACTACTCACACACTTTAATATTTGCGCCAAAAGTAAATGAGCATTTCCAAAGCATCAGAGGGAGCGATAATAAATAAATAAACAAAGTCAATAATAAGCACTAAGAAAAATAATATAGAGTCAAACTTAAGCGGTAAAGGTTATTTAGATTTATGGTTCATTAAAACGACTTTTTCCATAAACAGTAGTAAAAATTTGCTTACCACTCGTCAACAAATTCTTAGACAAATCCTATTTTTAGCAGATTTTCATGTTTGTCGTCTTGCTAACATGCAAGTGCTTTTATTCACAGGTTGAAATCACAGATGTGTCAGAAGACACCAAGGACAAAGATGAGATTCTTGAGAGTGAATTTTTCGATACACGACAGGCGTTCTTGAGTCTTTGCCAAGGAAATCATTATCAATATGATACTCTACGGCGCGCTAAGCATTCATCCATGATGGTGCTTTACCATCTTCATAATCCAACTGCTCCTGCATTTGTCATTACATGTTGTATTTGCCGCCTTGATATTGAGACAGGCCAAGGTTGGAGGTGTGAAACATGTCCAGATTATGATGTATGCAATGCTTGTTACCAGAATGGAGGCATTGATCATCCTCATAAGTTGACTAATCATCCTACCATTGCTGATCGCGACGCTCAGAATAAGGAGGCTAGACAACTACGTGTTGTACAGGTACAAGTATTTGTACTCACTTTCATCACTTATTTCTACTGAAGTTATCAATGCGCAGCAGAGAACTATTATTTATAAGTTCTCGATGCAGTTACGTACTCGCTCCAACCACCTTCAATCTTGATGACTTATTTGTTACAAGAATTCAATAAGATATAGTGAAAAATGCAACTTTAAGAAAGTTGTTGGCCTCTGGGGTTACAAATCACATCCGAGCAAGTTACATAAAAAAAATGAAAATATCCAAAGTAGGAAGTTTGAATATGGTCAACCTAAAATGGGGAAAGTAGGAAGCTTATGGTGATCATATCAAATTAATTTAGATCTTTTCGTCGTCGTTTCCTTTCTCGTCTTCTTACTGTCTAAGCTGTCTGGCCACTTTTTTGGTATAAAATACTTGTTTTTTTCGGACAAATATGTTACTATATTACTTTATTTATAGAGTGATTTTTTTGGAATACTTGTGGCTCAATATGCAAATATTAATATATGTTGTAGTAAAGTTCTTTTGTGATACAAACTATTGGATGAGAATTGTGCCGCTGCGTTCCCATTTTTTTGGCTTACATTGTGCACAAATTGGATTTTGATTCAGCCCCTTATCTGGTATATACATAAATTAACCACCCTCATAAGTTTTAGGACTTGTAGCTTTGATGGCAATAATTTTTGCCGAGTTTGTTTTATGGTGTCAATTTAATAGTTTGATTTATCGTTGGGTGCAAGAAATGCCTGCTGTCCAGTTAATTTATGTACAGTGGTTTGTTGTTACTCTTAATGGGTTGGTGCACTCTAAATGTGCTTCATGTTGTGTACATTTAACCACTATATACTCTGCGGGGAGTGAGCCTGTATGGAGGCACCAGGTTAATGGTGATTAAAGTCTCCTCTTTAGGTAAAAGTTTCATAAAATGGTTTGTTTTCTAGAAAGTTCCTCAATGGATCCTGCTTCTCTGACGATTACTATGTTTGATTTTATGCTAATGAGAGGTTTTCTGTTTGGCAGCTTCGGAAAATGCTTGAACTGCTTGTGCATGCATCACAATGCCGGTCTCCAACATGCCAGTATCCTAATTGTCGGAAAGTCAAGGGGCTTTTCCGTCATGGGATACAGTGCAGAACTCGGGCTTCTGGGGGATGTGGTCTATGTAAAAAGATGTGGTATCTTCTTCAGCTTCATGCGCGAGCATGTAAAGAATCAGAATGTCATGTACCTCGATGCAGGTTTGTTCCTCGAACTTTTAGTGTATAAAGGGAGCCGGAAGGGCAATTTTGATGCATGAGTAATCGCTATTCTGTCTTCACCGTCTAATTCTTGCTGACACATGCGTGTACCTCATACCTGTAGTTTTAGAGAAAATTCATCCTTAACCGTTCATCTCTGTATTTTTTCAAATATGCTGACAATATAATCCACTATGTTGGAATGTTTTCTATATTCAGAGATTTAAAAGAACATGTGAGGCGGTTGCAGCAACAGTCAGATTCTCGTCGACGAGCAGCTGTTATGGAGATGATGAGACAGAGAGCCAAGGAAGTTGCCGACAATTCTTAGCTGATCCCATGTACATAGTTAGCCGACTCTTGGAGATCGACATAGTTGGTGATGTTGGTAATTATTTAGACTCGACTTACCCGTCTCTGGTTAAAAATCAGAGTATCCCGGGAATAGCAAAGAACGGACAGCGGGATTACACATCTGTATAAAGTTGACTTGCATAAGAATATCCTGCTTCTCAATTTCTCAACCTTGAAGAAACTGGTGAATAATGTCAATATGTATCATGCTTTTACTTGAAGACAGAAAAGAATTTTCAAAGAACAAAAGGATCAGAAGTCCTCGAGGCTTACTAATGTCTCAACACCGGAGCTTTTAATTGTTGATTCGATCTTTGTGTAGGTCTCTAGATGCCATAGACGGATGGCAAATGTACTATAGGTTGTCTTCACAAGTTCCTTGATCCTTTTTTGTGTAGTAGAGTCGGAGGCGTCAATCCCATTCCGACATGTGTGGTGTTTTAGTATCCTTTCTTTCATTTGGGGAAAGCGAGTCGTCTCTGACTGTTCCCTTGGCTTCCATGTAATATAACTTTACCCTTGAAAGTTCATTTGAGTATAGACAAAGAACATGATAATATTATCTTATTATCCTTGTAGATTATGTTCAGTGATCAGGTTGTATAATAAGTAGTTACTGTGTATCAGGAGTTGTTTTTGATGTACACACTTTTCTTTCAGCATGTCCTACTTGTGACGTCTCACAACCCTTTTCTTTAACATTATTTAATTCGGTATGAGTCGTCACAATCTTGTAACGTTCACTTGTAAGAAATTGTGCCTTTTCTTTAGTTTGCATCTGTTCAAAATGTGATTGTATTTTTAGTATTAGCCACATTTATAGAATTGTTCTTATGTACATAATTTCAGTTATGTTTAATTTCAATTCAGTTCGCTTTAAATCTTCAAACAAGTTAAGTTCAGATAGTTTCAAACCAAAAGAACGGGACTTAATTCGGCGATGCCAATCATGACACAATGGATATTGTGGTCATTGTTATCAAAATTAACAATAACTAATACAATGCTAAACAATTCCGAGAGACATATTTACAAGATATATAGAAGACATATCTCTGGAAATAAGAAGAGGAAAAGAAGACGAATAAAAGGGGAAGAGTCCACCGCAACAATCATATCACGACTCATGATGAAGTATCGACATCGACATCATAAACATCTGAAGTAGATTTAGAATTAGCCTCAAGGCAAGGCTTTTTATGGCATGGTGAAAACTCTAGATTATCGAGTTCATCAGCTTGGTGCTTTGATGGCAACGAAGTTGAGGAATCTGTTTTGGACATAGTCGGTTTAGCTGGTGATTTGGGTGAACGGGGAGATGTTGGCCGTGTTGAGACTAAGGTACAGCGAGTTTTTTGCTGTTCCTCTAAGATCTTTTGCAGGTACCGGGCGTGTTCTTCTATGCGTACCTGAAGTTGCCGTTGCACCTGTGTGGACAACAATTTCAGCACACTTTTTGAACCTAAACAGTGTATGATACAACTGCCTACAAGCGTAGTATTAAATTGTGTACTGGATGTTATCGAGATGATGGTCATGACTCATGAATAAGCCTGACAAGACGAACTCCACCAACCCCCACTGAATGCAAACGTAATATACCTAAAATGACCCAGCCCAAAACTGACCTGACTAATACCCGAACCAGACGACACGCTTGCCTAGGAATGAATCAAGGCAGCATAATATGACGTAGATGCTATATTGTTACGACTTGGCAGCAACGCCCAAACATGGCCTTTTGTGAAATAGTTCTGTGAATTTGCTTAAATGACTTGTCAAAATGTCATGTCGTGTTGTGTCCAATTAGAGCGTAGGGCATGCAACACCCAACCTAAGTTTTTTTTGGGTACAAACGCCCAAACTAAGTGAAGTGGCAAAATAACATACTCCCTCCCATTCAACAGATTCTTTACATTTCATTAAAATACTCCTCACAAAAGAATAAAAACGTAAAAAAACCTCTTGAATGGAAGGGAATATCAGTTAAGCCAGAAAAATACCTCAAGTTGTTCATGCAGCTGTTTTTGCACTTCCATTTGCATTCGAAGAGCCTCAGTTATACTCCTATTAAAAGTAAGATGAAGAAACAAGGTTAGCATTAGCCTCGGAAACAAACAGGAAATGCCAGAATTAGGGAAGCGACACGCTAATACGCTACACATACCCTTTACTTGATCCATCACAAGCTTTGTTGCTTGACTGGTTCCTTTTCTCTTCTGAACTAGAAGTTTTCTTATCTGCACAACAAAAATGATTATCTATTTATCTTCAAACACAAGAAGGTGAATAAACACGGTATATGGAAATAGCTGTTATACTCTACACGGCTACACCATCAAGCATAAAATTTGCTGACCTTCCTTTTTCTCTGGTATATACTTCGCCACTCTGTACTTCTGCAGGAGAGTAAAATTGAACAGACTGAGCAAAAATAACCGACAGGACGACCCAAACGTTAGTTTACAACAAATGAAGTTCTCGATGCCACATACCTGCAAGTGGCTTTTCACATGATATATAGTAACCCCTTCAATGTTCATCAGCTTTAATACGCCTTTTGGAGTCGCCTCTGAAATTTAAGGTACAATAAGCAATGCACACAATTTTCAGGAAAAGGTACTGTCTAAAGAGAATTTAATACTATCTCTACATAAGACTAGATTTTTTCTAATAGAAAAGAAAAAACTATAAGAAAAGATACAGATACATACTTTCAGCACCATCAAGTTTGTTAACAGCGTCTACAAAACGTTCATGGAGCTCAGGCGTCCATCTCATTCTTGTCCTATGAGTTGCGGAATTCACAGGTGCCTTGTGACTGGAAACAGCGTTTACTGATGGTGGAGCGGATTGTGAGGTGTTCTGCACCGCTGCCTCAGCTGGCCTTGATGCCACTGGTGATACCTCGTATATTTCCTTGAGAAAAAAGTACAAAAGAATTCATTTTACGAGTCGTAAAGGGAGTTCTTTATACTCTCTTATCTCTACGTAAGGGACTTCTGTGTAATCTCTACTAGCTTAGTTGGTAAAGTCATGAGTTGTGGTACTCATAACCTGGGTTCAAACCCCGTCAACATCAAAACCACCCTTGCGGCTCCCTTTACACCAAAAAAAATTCTTAAGCACAACATATCAAAGAGTACATGACCTGTGTAACCAGTAGAGAACTTACATTTATTCCCGGGTTTTCTCCGCTGTCAGTCATAGCAATGTGTAGTTCATCGGACAATAGCTGTAGCTCCAATTGCTCATTTAGCGCAAAAGAGTCACTTCCACAAGTGACATCATCATATTCTCCATCAGATGTATCTCCAGGATAATTAAGAAAATCTCGAAAAGAATCCTCTGAATGTCTTTGCTGATGATCATACAGATTGTCTGAATCATCTTGCATATGTACATCGGTCTTGATTGAATGAGCAGAAGGCGTAGATGGGGTCGGCAGAAATGGCAGATTCCCAAGCTGTCTTTGCGATTCTGAACTAGACGAAGATGATTGATACAAATTGGTGCAGAACATTGAAGCACGAGATGGGCAAACGTTACTTACACCAGAATTTTCAGGTAATGATACAGAAACATGAACTTGATTAAGGGGTCTTAAATTTTCGACTTTTTTGACAGTAGACGGAAATGCAGATTTATTAAACACTGAACCTTGGCATGTTTCGACATATGCCAAGTCTACATAAGGCCCTTTTTTAGAGTCATGTATTGTAAGGGATGCTCTACCAGGGTGATTCATTGCTGAACACAAAATTTGGCCAATAAACCGACACTGAGAAATATTATTCGCTCTTAAGCAAAGCTAAACAAACCAGTCTATTCCACAACTAATTTCCTAATCAGCAGTATTCTCTAAAGTTCCTTTCATCAGGCGTACACAGCAATACGATTTGGGATATTAGCATTTGTTTGCATTGAAATCGCTAACTTTACTCCACAGTGTATAGATGCTCCACTGCACAAATACAGCAAGAATCAGAGAAACAAGTTACGAAAGCAAGCAACATAACTAGAACACCTACACTAGCTTTTTTATATTCTTTGTGAAGCGGTATTTTAATGAAAGGTAAACAAGGGACGAAGGGAGCAATTGCTGATAATATAATAGCTGTTCAATCTCAATCTAAATGAAACATAAAAATTTCTTAAAACAAGCTTGATTAAATTTTGAACCTTTAATAATTATAAAAAAATCATCCTACTTCTAAAAGATTTGCTGACATTACAAAGCAAATTGCCCAGTTCAGCTTTTAATATGCTAAACTTTCCAAAATCAAGTAAAAAAAAAGCCATTCATGATCAAAGAACCAACAGCTATTCTACTATAAGACGGTTTTACACTAACATTGTGTAGAACGGATTTACATATACAACTATCACGATTCATTTAAGTGAAAAGCTATTTATCACATAAATTTGTTTTACAAATTTCTTGTGTAAAGACGACTTATACAAGATTTGTTCAAACAACCAATGTATTCAGCAAAATTTAACATACATCCCACAGGAACTTCCTATTTAGCTAATTTAGCATACAATCAGACAAATTCTCATTTGTGACGAACACTTTTCGTCACAAGCTTGTGACCTCTCACAAGATGCAAATGGGAGAGCAAGTGCGAGAGGGCTTGTGAGAGGCCACAAGCTTGTAACGGTCACAAGCGAGACTTTTTGAATCAGACAATTAAGTAAAGACAACAACTTTGAAGCTAAAAACAAACAAATTAGCTACAAAATAATACAATGAAAGTAACATTAAACATACCCAGAAAGATATAACAGCAATACAGCAATTTCAAAATGCAGAAATTCAGAAAGTTTCAAACTTTACCTGAAAACCCAGAAATAATAACTGTCTGAAAGCAGTAAAAAAGAGCATCTCAGGTGACAATACAACAAATCAGTTAATGGGTTTTGTTTGTCAGATGATGTTAAAAAATATCAGACTTACAAAAATCAGATTATTTAATGTAAAAGACAAATAAACAAGGGAAAATACAAGCCACACAAAGAAAAAAACACAAAGTTGTAGGAAATAATTGAAATAATAATGATTATGAATAAGACAAATTAAACAGTCATAGTCAAAATGGTAATCTCTTATGGAGTTTTAGTCATATAATTAAACTTATATGATTATGTCATAATCAACTTGCACATCTTGCACTATTATTATTATAATTATTATAATTATTATTATAATTATTCAATTAATCTGTCAATTATCTACCATGAATATCTTACTATCTATGTTTTTTTCCTTGGATTTTAGCCACTTCTCACTTGTAGGATTTTTTGCAAATTGTTGCACTTTTTATTGGTTCTAATTTTATCAGTTGATGATTAGGTCAAGTTGTTGATTATGATTTTCACTTTTAAATCATTTGATTGGCAAAAGGAGTGACTTCATGATACAACTAATCCTTGTTGGCCACTTGTTACTTCCTTCAAATTGAACATTAGTACTAATGTACGTGTTGGTCTCTCTTGTGACGGTCACAAGCTTGTGACGGACTAAATGTGACCATTTTATGATAAAAAGTAATCATCCATAAAATGTTACCAGTCATATAATGGTTACATTTTTCATAAAATGGTCACATTTGTTCCGTCACAAGCTTGTGACGAAAAGTACCCGTCATAAATGAGAATTTGTGCTAATGTACTATGATGTTTATCAGCAGTTGGATGAATTTATCGATAGTATATACGACCGTTTTACAAAAATATTATCGTAATAGTACAAGATTGACCAAGGTAAATGATTAATTGTTTATAATACTTCTACATAAAATTGTCTTATATATGAAGTAAATATTTTCAAATTGACATTAATATTGTTTATTATGGAGCACTTTATTTTTGAAATCTATTAGTTCAAAAATTTCTTGGCGGTCAACACTAAAAAAAATTCATAGGTATTATAATTATTTGTCGTGAATGATAGGAGGGATAATACTTAATAGTTTTTGTTTGAAGTTCGCTAATACAAAGCTACCATTATCGACTTTTTTAAACCTCTACCGCGTATGTTACACGAGACGAGTGTTTCAAGAACTTTTACTAATTATCGACTTTTTTTAAACCTCTACCGCGTACGTTAGTTTTTCAAGAGTTTTTACTAATGAAAGGTTAAGGAAGTTTGACAACGTATATAATCCTATCTTTATATGAGCAAGAATTGCAACATTTAAAACTTCGAACCCAATGAAAATTATGTATGTGAACCAATAATAATATTATAAATCCTCATTAAAGTTGGACATATCTGTTTAATTTTCAATAAAGACGGGTCGGTTGTCTTTCACATAAAGGCAAGTGTCCTCCCACTTGTCTCTTTGTAATAGTCAATTCGATCGATCCGTCTTCATTAAAAACAAATATGTCTGTCTTTAATGAGAATTGTTGTAATAATATTGGAGGATTTTGCTCCATAGTGTACACACTCCAATAATTGATTAATTGGTGTCTATCTCAATCAATACAAATTTGAACAAAACAATAACTAGGTAACCATCAATCCAAAAACCACAACCATTTTTCTTTTTTTAAAAAAGCATATCTTAACCCCTACACCAATCGTTCCCGACTCCGTCATTCATTTACGGTTAACTAATTTACAAATAAATGAAGGTAAACAAATAAATTAGGTAACTATACTGCCACACATAAAATAAAAACGAGACATACTACTAGTTACTTATATTTTTTTGTATGTTATAAAACGCAATATTGTTTGAATGTAGTAATATCCCCTCAAATGCGAACATCCCTATTATTTTAAATTTAAATTGTTAAAAGAATGAAAAGAAATAAATATAAAAGTGGAGAAAATAATGAGAATCTAAATTAAATAACCAATAACATAAATAAACAATATAATTCTGGTTGAAAATAAAGTAGTTATATATAGTAGTATAACATTGGATACAAGTCTATAGTGCTTACTTGTTAGTCCTACCTAATTAAGCAATAATAATGTATAACCTAGTGCATGTATAAACATAATCATGGGATTATTACTAAATAAATAAGAAATAAGAAATAAGAAATAAGAAATAATGAAAGTGAAGTGAGGTCATCATAGAATATTCATAATCATGGTGTTGGTTTGCTGCCTCTAGGAGCCTTTGATAGGGGCTTGTGCTTACCTTTACCTCGTCCATCTTTTTTTATTGTCCTTTTTTGAATATAAGTGAGTAGGGGTGGCAATTGGGTCAGTCGGGTCGGGTTTGGGTCGGGTCATATCGGGTTCGGGTCGTATCGGGTCAGACAACCCTTTCGGGTCGGGTCGGGTCGGGTTCGGGTTCGGGTCGTTATCAGGTCGGGTCATTTTCGGGTCAAATGATACATCGGGTCGGGTCGTAATCGGGTCCGGTTATTTTTTCGCAATACTTCAATATTTTTCCATTAAATCTAGTTTTAAATTATTATTTGGTTTAATTAATTCATTATTAAGTCAAACATATCAATTTAAACAATAAATCACTTTCATTTTGATCATTATTAAGGTTAATAATTGTCAGGGCGTCAATTTAATCGGGTCAATATCGGGTCGGGTCAACGTCGGGTTGGGTCTGGGTCGGGTTCGGGTCACTGATTTTCGGGTCGTCATCGGGTCGGGTCGGGTTGGTTTCGGGTTGCAATATTCTCGGGTCGGGTCGGGTCGGTTTTGCTCGGGTTTCGGGTCGGGTCAGACTTGCCAGCTCTATAAGTGAGTGACAAACTCTTCACAAGTTGAGTGAGGGTACTAGCTCACTTAACACGGATATATCCATCTTGTTCGGTCTTCATTGAATACGAGTATATCCGTCTTGGTTTCTTTATAAAGAGGTAAGTGGAAGGGTAGGTGTAAATTCACTTGGTTTTCTATTTGCCCTCCTACTTATCTTTTTGTGAGAGACAACCCGAGTCGTTTTCAATGAAAACGGGAAGTATATACGTTCATTTTGAATGAGAATTTGTGTGGTGATGTTAGAGTGATTAGAATATTATACATTTTATTTGGTGTATAACACTTACTTGGATATCATTGACTTCAATTAGTCACATACAAATACTTCTTGCATCTAATTTTATTTTTCTTTTTTTCATTTGTGAATTTGTTTTACTTAGAAAAAAGAGTTCGATTTTTATTTACTATTGGACTAGTTTTTATGATTTTGTAGCTTTGCATCTTGCCTCAATTTACATTATCTATAAGTCAATTATGAAGTTTTGAAAAGTATAAAGATACCGAGTCGTGTGATATATTCTACCCTACTATTTTAGCTCGATCTCCTTATAACTTTATACAGAATTAAGTGAAAAAAAAATGTGAATTGTATGCGCCTCTTTTCTTAATTAAGTTCATATTCACTCTTTATTTTTCAAGCCGTAATGTAATACAGTTATATTTATTTGATTTCAACTAAATTCAGCCATAACTTAATTGGCATAGTTATGAGTAAATAGAACTCCATCCGTCTTATTCAATACTTTACACTTGTTTTATTTTTCTCTCACAAAATAAAGTAAGTGTAAACAATTCACTTGGACAAATAGAGTACACAACTACTCAATTACTCATAACCTGGGTTTAAGCACCCTAAAAAAGAAACGACCAAGATTTAGTACAATTTTATCCTAATAAAAAAAATAAAATATAAAAGAACGTCGCCTAGTTCCGCCTCTTATTTCCGACTTATCACCATTTTACAAGCAATGTGGCTCATTTTACCCTTTTTTTCTTCTTCTAACTCGTGAATTGTATACGTCTCTATTAAGATTTATTAAGACTATTATTATTTCTTGTTAATTCTTACGTATATAAAAAGTGTTAGCCTCCAAGTGTGGATCTTACATAAATTTTGTCATAAATACTTGGAATATTCGCATATATTGATTCTACATCTAACTGAAAGTGATCTAAAACTCTTGGACCATATG
Organism: Heliosperma pusillum; assembly: GCA_022085475.1. NCBI lineage: Eukaryota > Viridiplantae > Streptophyta > Magnoliopsida > Caryophyllales > Caryophyllaceae > Heliosperma > Heliosperma pusillum. The sequence goes on from JAIUZE010002142.1 coordinate 78,953, forward strand.
ATCAATTTTAGTAGGGTTTGGAAAATTAATGTGTCCCAATAGTAAATTGCCAGATGTTATTTTGTTGTGAGTCACTGAGTCAGCGAAAAGGTAAGAGACGAGTTTACGCAATAAAAGAGAAGAGAGTTTAAGCGTAAATTTAACAAGTTTCTCTTAAAACCGACTCAAGGGTAAATTAATTTAAAACATTAATCATTATCAACTAGATATATCAGTTCTTTTAGAACCCGGGTCAGATTATCGACTTTCTTAGGCAATCTTATAATAGACGATAAATATATACTCCGTACAAATTTAAGTTGATCGCATACAAAAATAGGGAAATGATAATGTCCTGCATTTTTTTTGTTAATGCCACAATAATACAAGTTAAAGTCTAAGGGTATGTTACTATTCATCGTCTCACAAACATAAGTGACATTAGTAATTTCGGAATGATATCATGTCTTGCCAAAACTAATGGTTAATGACGAGGTTTACGCTTGATCGTTTTATGTCGGTCAACTCTGTCGAGTCTGCTCTACTTATGAAGACGATGTACATGTTACTTTATTACGGAGGACAACATATTTCCTCCGTCATGATCAATTGTTCACCTATTTCATTTAGAAGTATATGGCAACTCTCCCTTAAGACAGTCATAACCTAAGTCGGGAAAAACATTTTATAATAAATAAATGATAATATATTATAACTAAAATTGTCACTTTTTAACCAATAAAAAAACATATGGTAACATTTTATCAGGAAATATTTACATTTTATTGTAAAATGGTCACATTTTGTCCATCTTAATTTCAAACGGAAAAGTTCTATCGGAAATGAGGTCCTTTACCTCCCTCCTCGGATCATCACTCAGTGAGCAAAAACCGAAATATAAACAAATACAGTCGCGAGAATGGCTACTGTAAGAGTTAGCATGATGTACATCAGGAAGATCAAGAACTAAGTCTTCCCTCGACTTCATATTGAACAAGACCCAGATCAACAACATAATATCTATTTACGGTCCGAGTGTCGGTTTATCGTCTACACTCAGATTACGAGGAAAAATATAAGAGCCTCACTAAAATTATGAAGAAATAGTTTGAATTATATCCCATTGTATGTATTATAGGGATGTGCACAAGTTTGTGTATGAACTAATACTAAATTTCAGGAAGTGGCTAAACATAGAACAAAAGAAATGGGTGGGAGAGCAGCATGCACAAAATTTTCAATGAGTTTCAATCATTAAAAAACTAGACAAAGAAAGAAGAAAAAAATAAGAGAGAAAGACATGGAATTCTTCAATGTTGTTAATGTTACATTTTTTGTTTTTTCAGAATTTTTTTTTTCCATGGAAATTCAAAAAACATGTTTGAGTAACAATAATGTTCTTAAAGTGTAGATCTTGTGGTGCAAATATATTATTAAAGTAATCGATCTCGGTCTCGAGATCATAAAATAGATATATAGAAAGAAAAAAAAAATTGAGATAAAAAAATAATAAAAGGATGTGGGCAACAAAAGGGAATGCAGGAAAAAAGGCAGGCTCAAATGGGGTGGTAGCAGTGGCAATAGACAAGGATAAAAGCAGCCAATGTGCACTTAGATGGGCAGTTGAAAACCTCGTTGCCCAAGGCCGGCCTATCGTCTTAATTCATGTCATCGTCGACCCTTCTTTTGCAGGTTCTTCTATCTTCCCCTCCCCCCCTACAAATTATTATTTAAGACGGGTATATCCGTTTTAAACTCAAGACAGGTCGAATAGTATGAATAAGACAAAAATAGAATGCATAGGAAAAAGTAACGGATTTGTCTTATATGCACAGGTGGGATGATACTTCACCCGTTTTAATTTTAAGGGAGACTAGCTGCTTCCCCCCTGCCCTTCTCTTTTAGGTTCTATTTCCATGAACTTAAAAAACGGGTTATGAGAAAGAGTGAAAAGCGGGTGGGAACCTTAGTATCATCCGGTGGGTGCCTAGGAGGTGCGACCTATTTATCGTCTTATAGAAAAGGAAAATGTGCCACCGAATCCTTATTTAAAGGTCCTCCTCCTAAAGCATGCGAGAGAGCGGTGTGACTCAGTATCACCAGATGATGTAATATTGTCCTTATTTGCGAGGGGTCCACAATATCACCGGATAATGCCCACCCATCGTCGTCTAGATGAAGAAAATGAGTTGAAAAGAGTATTAAAATTGTCATAGCTTAGGCTATTTTTCTAAGCAAAAACTACATTTTTATTCAATTTTCATTAAACATGCCACCCAAATGGCATGCTTCTGTACTAGATGTTGTGAGTACATAATGCGAAAAATCGATATTTGAAAGCATTGGTTGAAGGGTTACCTTTAAAATGTACAGTGGTTGCATACCTTCAAAGTTCTGTTGAAACTTCAGTTGTTAAGTAGAGAAATTCCTGTCAAAAAATTGTTCAACAGGAAGCAAATTATTAATAAGCGGAGATATATTTCTCATAATACTCGTTTTATATTTCGACAATACTGATATTTAAATCAGAGTCGTCTCTCCAATCTATTAGACGACCATTATAGGAATTAACGGGGGATCCCGAAAGGGCTCAGATTATGGCCGAGGCTTCGCATGCTTTGATGTTTGACCCAAATGGGCCCACTGTAGTTAAGAAAATGCAGCTGATTCTAGACTGATGTATAACCAGTTCTTCCGATGCACCTCATATGACCATATTGGCCGGTAACAAACAAGCCATGATAAACAGTGTCACCGCATCATAGTACGCTATCATGATCCATGATAATTACCCCCCAATCATGCCTAGTACCGTAATTTAATACATTGCAGAAAACGCTTTGTTCTACAAGCTTGTAGGCATGCACTCTCTAATCTTTCATTGTTAAGGGAAATAATTATTCTTTGTTTCCGCAGCAAATCAGGCAGCATCACCAAATTTCCAGCATGCTGATAAGTTAACAAGAGAGCTATTCCTCACATTTCGCTGCTATTGCACACGCAAGGATGTAAGTTTTCTAAAGATGTTTCGCTCACATATCTGTTTTAACACTTCGACTACACTAGGTAGAACAAATTGGAGAGAAGATGCAACAAACAAATTCTAGAAAATTAAAAACCTTGGGTTAATGTATGCAGACGAAAAATATGCACAAAACTTACCAGGCTACCACAAAACTATCTATTGTTGAAGAAAAATGTATTTGTATTAGAACTCATATGTGATTGTGTGGTGGTATTAGAACTCGGTTCACGCGGTGGTGTCGTAACATTTTGTTAGAACTTTAAGCTTGAGAGATTATTGAGCTTATTAATTTTTTCTGGGTTTTATCAGATACGTTCCTTAGATATTACACTTAGAGATACTGATGTCGCCAAAGCTTTATCGGAATATGCCAGCTATGCTGCCATTGAGAATTTAGTTGTTGGTGCTTCAAGAGGTGGACTTATCAGGTAATATCTACTCACATTAGTTAATGACCACATTAATAGCTGAATTAATTCTCTTCTGTGGTTCATAGACACCTGACTGAAAAAAAAACTTTGGGAAAGACGCATGGGCCAAAACACGGCCCGGTTTATTAACATATATAAGAGATGCATTCGGATATAGAAACCGAATGCTCTTCCTTCAGTAGAAATTGATCTACTTTTTGGGTGAAGGAATTACAATGGCAATTCTGATAGTGATGGGTTTGAACCCAAATCATGAGTTTTCACTACTTGACCTGGCCGCCTGGCCCTGGGCACGTGCGAACAGTGCGGTCGCACAAGGCCCCCGACTTCTAAGGGGCCGACTTGCTGCTACTGTTCCGATAATCAAATAATTATTTTTATACATCACTTATACATCCTTCTTTAGAATTATCCCATATAATAGGTTCCCATTATAAATGAAATTTATGATACTCTTTTCTTATATTATTTTTATTTTCGTAGCGATAAAGATGATGTTGTATGATGATGTATTTCTATAATGACGTAGGAAATTTAAACAAGCTGATGTACCAGCAATGGTGTCGAGAGGGGCACCTGATTTCTGCAACGTATATGTCATCTCCAAGTCTAAGATCTCATCACTCCGCAAAGCTTCAAGATCAGCTCCATTCCAGTCTCCTCTTAAAAGCCAGTTAGACAGTCTAACCAAAGAAAAACCGAGTATTGTTGAAATTGTAGATTCACCTCCACGACAAAGTCTATGCATTATAGGTATGTCTATTGCTGTAGCCTGTAGTATTATTCTTTACTACTACTTCTACTTCAAGATCTTCCTACAAAAATGACTTACATATCTGGATTTCCTGCAAACAGGAGAAAAGCCATTTCAGAGAGCACTAAGAGATGACCAGGACATAGGCAGGTAAGGTCTGATGAGCAGGAATATCGGTGTCTTTCCCAAGAATGAAAAACAGCCAACCATTTACACCTTCAATAAAATATAAATACGAAGAAAGATGAAAGTTAATAACAAAAATTATAAAGGCATGCACAAGAGTAGTTTTCAGATGTTGAATTTCAAAAACTGTAAACTAGGATTGTTTTTATTGTGATATGATGGATCATTAGATGCATTTGATCATGTCTATGCCAGCACAACACACGGATAGGTTGCGTACATGTGATTCCCTTGCCAAGTCATTTGCAAGACCTCTTGAGAAACGAGGATAATGTTGTAAAGATATTACTGATACCAGGAACAATTCCAGCATTTTGAAACTTACCATCATGGTTATAAATACCAACCCTAACCCCAATACGCGACCAACTTACTTATCAAAGTTTTGGATGTTACTGCAGCCGAATTTAGCGTAATTAGGCCACGACGACCATTACAGAAACTGAGATGTAATATTATGCTTACTAGTATTAGATACCGTAGAGTTTAACATATAATATGAGCTAAATATTTTACTGATGCTGAATCAGGTCAGATAGAATTAATGAAAGGTTATTATTCAGCGAGCTTCCAGAAAGTGACACAGACATCTCCTTTGTAAGCTCTGAAAGAACTAGTATCGACCACTTTTCTCCTTTGCACTACGACTACATGGATCCGTCTCGCACGCCAAGGATATCAACCAGCTCAGATCACAGTTTTGGATCACTACCCTTCGGACAAAGAGCCAATGACATGAACTCCTTCCGTGACTTCTCATTTGTATCACAGGAAAGCGGGATATCCTCATTTACTTCATCACAACATGGTGTAAGTAAGATATACGAAATAAAACCTATCATATTTAATTTATCAAATCTATTATTTACATATTATTGATTTTGAAACCTTGAAGCTATTAGTTGTGAGAAAATATCAGTCAATCTTAACATAGTTTTACTGTTAAGACTTTGACCACACAGCTCAAATGCGCAAAATATAAGTGAGATGGAGAGAGTAGTACGTATCTCCCAAGCAAATTTTATGACCAATATGAGCTAATGTGTCACTTACTGGTGAAGATATTGTGTATGCAAGTGATTTCCCGTACGTGTAATCGCGACTGTTTTTTTTTTGAGATGAGCACAGGAAGAAGTGGAAAATGAGATGAGAAGGCTGAGGCTTGAGCTCAAACAAACCATGGAAATGTACAGTGAAGCTTGTAAAGAAGCAGTTACTGCTAAAGAGAGAGAAAGGCAAAGGGTAAGTCAAAGTCGTTTGCATAGAAAAAAGAGGGAAAATTTATTTAACAGCGGGTATAGACAATGCATTTTAAAAATTTATGTAGGTGGCCCATTACCTTGTCCCAAACCCACTTGTCCATGTTCCACAAAATCCACGTCCAGCTCAAGCCCGCATCTGATCACATATTACTGCTTATATATGCTTTTTATTGACCCAAGTGCAGGCGATGGACCTCCATCGATGGAGGCATGACGAAGATATGAAAACGGAATCAGCAGTAAATCTTGAAGAAGCTTCAATGATGCTTGCTGAAAGGGGGAAAAGTACAAGGACTTCAGAGCTGGGAAGAGAAAGAACACATGAACAATATACAGAGGACACATCAACATATAGTTCAATAAGATATAGAAAGTATAGCATTGAAGAGATCGAAGCGGCTACAAATAATTTCTCTGAATCTCTTAAGATTGGAGAAGGAGGCTATGGCCCTGTCTTCAAGTGTTTTCTTGATCACACGAGAGTTGCAGTAAAAGTTTTACGCCCAGATGCAGCTCAAGGAAGAACCCAGTTCCAGCAAGAGGTAATCAAATCAGTTGCATAAACGCAGACATGGCAAAACTGACTGGACACGAATTGACTACACTCAAAAAGTACAAACTCGAAGTAGACCAAAACCAAAATGATCCCTTCAGTAGTTAACTGAACCTAAATGACTTATCTGAAAAATGAATCGAACAATCACGGCCCTAGCCATGACCACTACACTCTAAATGACAAATTCCAATATGACCAGAACTGTAAATGATCCGGCTCGTACGTAAACCAAATGACCTTGATGCCAATTGTATTGAAAGGTCCTTTTATGGTATTTCATTTTGGGGTTTAGTAATGTAAGTCACACTAGTCGGTCATTATAAGGCAACTATAAACGCTAATAATACAGTATGACAAATAACAAGAACGCATTTTCTGAATTCGCTGCCCATAATGATCACAAATAATTCACAAGAGAAAGAAAATACTTGAAGTGAGAAACTTATTCCTGGACACCGCAGGTAAGAAACAAGGAAGACTGTCTTTTCATGGACAATGGAGTATTAAGAAATTTTCTAACGAAAAAGAATTCATTATGGTAGCTTTCAAAAACTCTCTTTATAGGTTTAATGGAGCGCCCATACATATAGCACATACATCAACTGTAATATTGCATTGTTCATCTCCTCCAGATCTACCAGTTCAGACACCTTTGACAATGTATATGACACTTACAGTGGGATTCAGAAGCTTTTCGAGATCCACATAAAATATGGTTAAAAGTATATATTTAAACAAATATACTGGCATTCCTAAAGTTTTCTTACCTTAACTGTGATGCAGGTGGAAGTACTAAGCTGCATACGGCATCCCCATATGGTTCTCCTTCTAGGAGCATGCCCGGAATATGGCTGCATTGTGTATGAGCACATGGAGAATGGCAGTTTGGACGATCGCCTATTTTGTCGAGGGAAAACCCCTCCTCTTTGTTGGCAAGTCAGGTTCCGAATTGCAGCAGAGGTAGCAACAGGATTGCATTTCCTCCATCAGACAAAGCCGGAACCATTAGTTCATCGTGATCTTAAACCCGGCAATATACTACTAGACCGGTACTTTGTCAGTAAGATTGGTGATGTTGGATTGGCAAGGCTGGTGCCTCCTTCAGTGGCTGATCATATAACCCAATATTGCATGACATCAGCAGCTGGAACATTTTGCTACATTGACCCAGAGTACCAACTAACGGGTATGCTTGGAGTCAAATCGGATGTATATTCATTGGGGGTTGTACTTCTCCAAATTCTGACTGCCAGACCACCGATGGGTTTGGCCCACCAGGTCGGGCGTGCCATTGAGAGGGGAACATTTTCCGAGATTCTGGATCCTTTGGTGCCAGATTGGCCGATAGAAGAGGCCTTATGCTTGGCAAAGATAGCCATTCAATGTGCAGAGATGAGGCGGAAAGACCGTCCAGATCTTGGGAAAGAAGTTTTAGCAGAGCTTAACAGACTGCGGGACTTTGCTGATGAGAGAACACCGCCTTTCATGTTTTATGTCACAGCAGGTCCCTCCCCTGCCCAAAGCCAGCCATCCGTAACACAGGTCAGACTGTCATTGTGTGCTGGAGAATTACTATAGAACACAAGCTTCGGTTAGACCTGGCAAAACTCAAACAAGCTGAATAACCCGATGAGGATACCCTGACTGCACACGTGAACTAGGTTCAAAAAATAACTCCACATGACTGGAAACCTGAATTGACATTGATTGATTCAAAATGACCCACATGACCCAACCCAAAAAATGACCTGATGTGATATGACATTGATTGATTCAAAATGACCAATTAGAAACTACACTTAAGTTTACTCATGAAATAAATGTCAAACATCGTCCTAAATGATCTAACTTAGACTAAACTGACCAAAATGACTTGACCAGTTCCAACTACCAACCTAACGCAAAGTGCACGCTGATTCTGGAATGTGAACCATATAACTCATGAACATATATCGTATTGTAGGTAAGTGACCCAGCAATGGGGCATTCAGCTGCAAGCATCATGAACCCTCCCTCATCAACATCATCACCAAAAGGTAAAGCTAGAGCTCAATATCATCACAGATTCACAGCTTTCATCAAGATGACATCAAATATTTATTTTACTTTATCACATGTCTTTTCTTATCTCACCCTACCTTAATTACAGCGATTTCAGGTGAGACGGAATGAGCTTGGTGCTGTGCTGGTTGCTGATTTCGGAAGTTATCAATCAATTTTACCAACAATGAGTCTTGTATGAGATGCTCTCACATGTGAGGCCAGCCAACACCCTTAGGTATTCCTCAAATAGATATAGAGTTAATGGTTCGGTCTCACATCTGAGACCTTTCATGTAAATGTTAGCGTATTCCTCACTTAGATGAAGGGTTCATGGTTCGGTCATCAATGACCTTTCATGTAATTTTTTGTGTATCACCAATTGTTAAGCAATCTGATGAGCGTAGACATAGAATACACTCAGTGGGTATGTATATAGTAACAAAGAATCCTCTTTCTTTTTATTCCCCCATCCACCCACATAGACACAGAGAAAGAAGGAAAGATGTGAAGCATACGATTTGCATCTTAATTTTTGGTACATAAGTCCATAGAAACCGTATTTGCTTAAGTTGTGGCGACTCTCAAGATAATGCGAGAAACTAAACCTATGATGTAGGTCAGTCCATTATTATTAAACAGGTGTAAAAACTAATAAATACTGATGTAACAAAAATACATGATACAATCAAAAGTTCTGCAGGGCATATAATAAATCAGACAAAATATTGAAAATTGAAGTAGTTGCCTAACTATCAGAAAATTTAGACAAAAATGCAACAATGCAAATTTACAAACAATTGAATGCTTCGAGAATTTTGTTGCTAACGCAGTGACATTTGAGTAAAATTCAGCTTAAAGGACCTTATTAAAACTGCAGAACTTCATATGTAGTACCAGCAGATGGGTTGTTAGCAAAACACCCCTAAACAAAGAGAAGTCTGTGAATTTCCCTGTCATTCTCCGCTGTCACAAAAATTACAAGTATGTACTTAACTCGGCATGTGATCTACAATACTTTTAGAAAGAACCTTGCATTCTAGCAAATTTCACGATCAGTTCTGGTAGTAAATCTTCAATAAGGGACAATTAAATTGATCTCACCTCCAGGTTTTTCTTCAGATTAACCTTTCATGTATCATTATCAACCAGTCGAGGACATTTTATTTTAACATGTTAATAAGGTCTTGCACTCTTGCCTCATAATCTTATGTCAACATATAAAAATAAAACAACACCAAGAAATATAGACAACATAGATAAATTTCATTGGTTGAAATACAAGGGAAATCAAGAAATATTTTACTCACAAAGTCTTAGAAGCTAGAACATTACCTTTAGCAAAAGTACAATGTTGTTTTTAACATAAATCTCCCATAAACAATTGTTTTGTTTTATAAAGGCATTACAAGGCCTGCAAATATGTTAGTGGAGCAACCGACTAGAGAAGAGTAGGTAATGGCAAAATTGGTTCGAATAAAGTGGATAGATTTAAACATACCATGTCCAATGAGTAAGAAATTCCTGTTGCCGAACTCGTACTTAGTACAAGCCTGCAAATGATCACTTGGAACTTTTATACCTTACAATCCCACAAAAGTGCTGTTATGAACAAGAACAAAACCATTCGAGCACCAGAGCAGACAGAAATCCAACCCAAACCCTTGCTTATGCTCATCAATCCATTGGTACAGAACCTGTGATTGTGGCTAAATACTTAAACTTGGTAAGAAACTTCCAGAGAGATTTTTTTTTTCATACAACAGAAAAACAAGGAAAGTACTTAAACGAGTAAATCACTCACCTCCAGCACCCTCAATGACTCTTAGCAGCGTCCTTAATCTGTAAGGAATCATGACCCAAATGTTTGTAGCAATGTAGCATCAATACCAGATGCGGAATTTTATGATATTGTATACAACCTGCATTGTCTCCTGTCACAAGCTGGCACATACACCATAAGTCTGTTCAGGAAACTGACATCAGAATAAGAAAATAGGGGCTCACCATTAGCTCTAGGCTTACTATGTCAGCAAGGATCATCCAGCTCCAGACCAAGGAATCATTGCCGACTGAATAACAAATCCTGATTCTAACAATGTAATGTCTCCCTAACATTATTGATACCATGGATTAAAAGCACCGCGAAAACAATGCTCCGTATAAGACAGTCTTACGTGTAAGAGCATCTAATTAATATACAAGTAAATGAGAAGTGCATCAGTATTGGAGATAGTCTCACACTATGTGAGGCCGTCTCGTACAAGACCAGCTGTACAATTACAGTCACCACAAAATGTTGCAATATTATCATCTCTAAACAAATGGAACAAGAGCAAGCTGTTCAACTGAATATGCCGCCAATATTAATTTCTTAGAAAACTGTCGCAGACATACCTTGCTGCGTAATCTCTTGAATGATACAACAATATCTAACATACAACAGGGAAAAACAGAGAAGCCTAATTTAACTAAAAATCTGAACGACTAATATACATCTACGTTAACAATTGTCTGTTTAATAGTCATCAGAAACCTCGTCCAGATCCAGAGGCACATCATTTTCCTCGTCTGCTGATTTATTTTTGGACTTGGAAGCTTTCCCAGAAGGCTTTGCCTTCTTTACAGGTTTCTTTACCATCTCTGCCTGCATATCCAAGATTTTCTCTGAGGGTTTTCGACGTCTTTTCACACGCCCCCCATTAGTGTCCTCAGCAGAGTTATCAATACCTGTAAATTAGGATGAAAGACAGGCCAGCAAGGTTGAAATTTCACAAATAAATTGATATGTGCACTGGTAGTTACCAAATGATGTATGTAGTATTAATCAAGAGGGCATTTAGCTGTTGTGAAAGAATACTGAAAGTGTCCAACAAATGCTGAGTTTATACTACATCTCTGCTCTAACTGACAAATACTCAAATACCACCTAATTTTCGACTTCAAGCACGTTGAAATAGTTCATGCACGCAACTTTTGTAGCTAAGTACGTACGAAAATTTCAAAACAAATGAAGCCTTGAACATCACCGTCAGAATCTAGTGATACGAATCTGAATATAGTGATTTCAAACCTTCGATTTCATAACACTATAACAGTAGGCCCTACATATTTTGCATTGGCAACTCCCAGGGGCACAGCTAGGTAGGTGCAAGGGGTAAAAACTGCTAGTCTGTTACCCCATACTCAAAATCTTGACTCCGCTCCTAGCAACACCTTTTTTAGTAATTCAAAAGGGAAGCAGTGACTTAATACACATAAGAGCAAAAGAGTTAGCACTACCTTCAATTGGGCTTGACTCAAGGTTCATAGCATGCCCATTTATCAACGCTTCTCCTGAAAGAGGAGAGGCAGAATTATTATTGTCCACCATCTTCACAGAGTTGCCAGAACGTTTATCTTGCTGCTCGGGAACATCGGGACAAGGAAATACTGGCAAGAACAAAAGTTCCTTGTGTGAAGACTCTGAGTCACTGCAGGATGAATCATTCTCCGCTGTGAGAATATCAACCTCTTCATCTTGGTTAACCTCTGAGTCTTTCACCTGGCAGTACCAAAAAAATTGTCAAGAAGCAATCATGAAATAACAGTTAAACTACAACTACACCATCGCTACCACCACCAACATACCCCAATGCCTAGATGGCTCCTGCTTGTGGAGGTTAAGGGGAATTGGATGTACGCGGCCTTACCCATGTGTTAAAAACACAGTCAGCATGTTTTCACAAGATTAACGTGACAAAATATTGCTACTTCCCCATACAAGAAGAATAGAGTGTTTAGTGAACGATTTTGCTTTATTACATCATATTCCAAAGCCGAAGAATATGAAGTGTCTTTGGCACCATTAAAAATACAAAAGTTACGCAATCATGAAATGCGGCCCAAAAAATCAGCTATTGGTAATTAGGTTACCTTTTCGGTTTCAGGCACAATATCAAATTCATCTTCTCGTTCCACATACTCTTCATTCTCTTCCAGCTCTTTGAAATCTGGGGCAAATGCACTCCAGTTTTCAGTGTAGTCTTTGGCCCATATGTAGACCAAGCCAGTCAACGAGACTGAGATAACAATAGGGCGAACAGGATGCCATGCTAAATCAATCAAGGCTTCTTTTGGACCTTCAAGAATTTTCACAAGGTGTCCAGCACGGTCCCATATGTATATTTTGTGCTCTCCTTTGCTAGCAGAACCACCAATTACCCAATCGCCATCACCACTAAACCCAGGTGCCTTCCAATGGATGCGGGTTACCGAATCTTGAAATTCGCGAAACAGCACTAAACTCTTACTTCCAATGGCTTTCAGCTTCTCGACCTCATTAAGACCATTCAACACCACACACATCTCATCAAGCGCCTTTAAGCCTCCTTTTGGAGGTAGCAAGTTCTCATAAACCCTAATAGTGCGATCACTTGAATTTGTGAGAAGATACCTGCCATTTCTGCAAAATACAATGTTCTTAATCACAGCACCCCCCGTAATGGGGATCACTGCACGAACTTGAACACTGCTGTGATCAATTATGAGGATTTCTCCCTTCGAATTTCCCAAGTAAACCAGGTCGCCATGCATGTTAAAGCATGCAGGAGTCTGAGGAGCAGAATCGTCTGGAACTTTGTTACGCATTGGAGCTGAAACCCCATCTCCCTCTACCACAACTGAAGCAGGCAACACGGTAGTTTTACCGGTCAATAAGTCGACAATCAAAGGAGCAGAATAGACAGGACAGGCCAAGCACAGAGATGGAGTTGGGGAGCTAGGATGTAGGCGAGCATGCAAAGGGGTTTTCTCCAACACTGTCTGAGCTATTTTCTCTCCAGTAGCAACATCCCATAAAATTAATGCCTTGTCAGCAGAAGAAACTAGGATGCGATGACCGTACTTTGACCAACAAACACTAGTTATAGCATTGGAACAGTCTTTATCCCGCAGCTCTTTTGCAATCCCCCTAGTTTCGAAGTCCCATATAACACAAGTTCCGTTGGAGCAACCAGCTGAAAGAAACAAGCATTAGCAACTCAGCGATAATGCTAATACACAAAGAGCAGCATAGGTTGAAATAAAATATCCTCCTGGCTATGAAAGAATGCTTTGATCAAAATCAAGCTTATAGTAACACGTAAAACGACAAGAGCGCTAGTCGACCAAACAACATACTAAATTTGGAAGCTAAGTGAGGGAAGAAATTATTTTGTCGAGACCTTGTTTGTCACTCCCTGCAATTGATTGAAATGTATACCTACTTTATTTGATAGTATACATAACCTATTTTTCCATCTCAAAATCATCACATATCAAACAACAATGTCGCCTCCCTGAATTGTCAACAAACCCGTAATTGACACCCAAAGTTATAATCCTACCAGCACAACAAAGTTCAAAATCATGGTCCTGCACTCCACACAGAAATTTTTATTCCGGAAACTGGATGTACCGATAATTAAAATATAACCATCAGCCAATCAGCAAGATCACACATTTTCGTATAATAGCGAAAAGATAGCCTATTCCAAGCTCAACCACAGCCTATAACCTCAACGCCACGCAAAAACACGAAAATTACACCCAAAAAAAAGTAGACAGAAGAGACAAATTAAGTAATAATACCAGCAAGAAGGGTGCCGCGACGATTAAAAGCAACGCACTTCATAACACCATGCTCCAAATACTCTTCTATCACCTCCGGGAAATCGCCTTGCAACGGATCTGCACATCACCCAATTCAAAATTAAGTTCAATTGAACATCACGCAAGGTCTAAATATTAAAATTAAACACAAAATAAGAGAGAAAATCACCTATAATTGCAGAATTCATTGTGCATTACACAGCAATGCAACAGCAACAATAGCCTGATAAACCAAAATAATCAAAATTTTAAGAAATACCCAGTTCAATTCGACATAAAGGGTATTCAAATATCAAATTTAATTAGGGAAAAAGTTAGGAAATAGAATCAATTTGAGATACTGTGCCGTGTTTTAAATTGGGATTTAGGAACTTAATTAGATAGGGCTAATTAACGGAATAATTGAAAGATTAATTAGGAGAATTAGAGGAAGTTACTTACCAAGTTACCAGTTACCAGTGAAAGGGGTTTTTTTTTTACCCCTTTTGATTTTAACTGTGGAGAAACTGTGGATTATAGGAAGGAATCAAGAAAGTGAGGTAAATATGAAAGAATTTTGTTGTGTGTGTTGTTTATATTAGAGCTGATCAAATGGCCCAGGCCCGCTAGCTTGACCCGGTCCAGCCCGATTTTTCATCGGGCTTGGGCCTTGAATTTTGGCCCGAAAAGCCCACGGCCCGAAGCCCATGGCCCGAATCAAATAATTGGGCCGGGTTTGGGCCGACCTCAAGGCCCGAATTTTGGCCCGGCCCGACATGAACATATGCAAAATTTAATAGATTTAATAAACCAACTGTCATCTACGAAGGAGTAGTAATCTATTTACCTGTATTATTATGACAAGCCTAAAATACTACACCGTAATGAAATACTACAGGTCGAAAGTACATTAGGAGTTTTAGACTGCTGAAAATTGTGCACTTAATTAATCATAGGTCTCTCCCTTTTGTCTTCTTCTCATATTTAACTTTAAATAAATAATTTCTTGAGATGAGGGAAAAAATGTTAATTGCTTAAATTAGTAATATCTAAATAGTATTATACATGCACATTTCACTAGTTTTTCATGTTACGTTACGTTCATTTGTTGAAAACGTGTCGTAACAATACTACGTACATGCACATTTCACTAATGCGTTTGTTAAGCTACGTTCCTAGTGCTTACATCGACAATATTCATCAAATCACATAATTTAGTATTAAAATTTTTTTATGACATAATATCTAGTTATATAATGAGATTTCTAAAGTCATTTGAAGAGTGAATATTATTGGCCCGAATCGGCCCGAATTGGCCCGAAGCCCGCTTTAAGCCCGCATGGGCCGGGCTTGGGCCAATAAAAATGGCCCACACATATGGCCCAACCCGACCCGACCCGCACTCTTGGGCTTAATTTTATGTGACGGCCCGGCCCAAACCCGACCCGACCCGGCCCATGATCACCTCTAGTTTATATGAACCCATAAAATCTATCTATACACCTTAGTATATCAGACGGAATATTTAAGACGGAATTATGTTGTCACTTTTTTGATAAAATATAGGGTTAATTCATACGAATAATCCGAACTATTAGTCGTCTTCTCATAGTAATCTGAACTTTAGTTTAACCCACGATAAACCATACTATTGCCTCTTCCTTCTCGTAATAGTCTGAATGACCGGCTACCTGTTTAACTTGTTAACTGACCACCATTTTTTTAGTTAACAATCAGTGACCCCTCCATCTTCTTATTTATTTACCTTCCTAATTCATAATCTCACTCATTCAGTAACTCAACTCTCCTCCCTCACCATATCAGTATATCACTACCACCACAGCTACTATCGTCCACCTGCAGCCAACACCACCACAACCGCTACTCCAACTCACGGATCTCAGAACAAAAATTAACAAAAAAAACCTTTGAACTCTCTTTAAATCCCAACCGAATTACCTTAATTACTCCTTCAAACACTCACAAACATTAAAATGCAAACAGACCACAATATCGTCAATAAGCACAATCTTTTTAACATGGTTGGAAAATCAGTGATTGTTGCCAAGAAAATCTCACAAACATTAGTATCTTTATGGATTAAATATGGGTTTTTTATCCCCAATTGATGCCCTTCATGGTGATATTGGAGTTTTAACCAAAAGTGATGATCTTGTGTTGTATAGTAAGTCGGAAAAGAGTCAAGAACCGATCAAATTAGCAACACCTTGTGCAAAAAAAGGTGCATTTTTTATTGGTATGACATCAAATGAGGATACTGTCGCCATTGTATTGATGATTAGGATGGTTGTGGATTGGTGTTGTTATGGTGGATGAACGGGGATGGTGTTTCGGTGGCTAACCTACAATCGATGTGGAGGCTGGGCAATATGATAGGTAGTGGTAGTGAGGAGGTGATTGTGGTTGTGGAAGGAGGCACTAGAGGTGGGGAGAGAGTATTTTAATATATCAGGTCATATTTACCTGATGTAGCAGGTCAAAATAAAGCTAGTGTATTTTGAGAAGAGAGTTTGTAAGGTTGGGTTTATTGTAGGTTAAAATGTAGTTCGGGTTATTTTGAGAAGATGGGTAATAGTATGGATTATTCATATGAATTAATCCTAAAATATAATCATAGCTTATATAACTTGTTTTCAATAGTGGTCTATAAAGTGGTTACAAAATTCCGTCTTATTGCTTCAGACCAAAATGGTCAGTCGGATAATAAACCGCTAGGTAGCACGAAAACGGACACGACACGGACACGTGATACGGCATCTCGTGAAATTTAGGACACGGGACACGGCATTTAAATTTAATAAAATATATTTTATAGTTATAAATAAAGTACGATTTTATTTTTATATTGGTATTTGATATTAAATGTAAATAATTGAAGGTAAAATTTGACTTTGACTATAATTTATTCTTATTTCCCACCCAACGCATCTTCTAATTAATATCTATTAGTCTTTCAACCTCTCGTTCCTTATTTATAGGTGTCCGTGTGTCCGACACGATATTCGACACGGGACGGAGGAGTGTCCGTGCACTCCACTTCACTCATTTCACTCTTTATTCAACGCATTGTTATTCTAGGTAGCACCAAAACGGACACGGGCACGACACGGACACGTGATACGGCATCTCGTGAAATTTAGGACACGGAACACGACATTTAAATTTAATAACATATATATTTTATAGTTATAAATAACATACAATTTTATTTTTGTATTAGTATTTGATATTAAATGTAAATAATTGAGTGTAAAACTTGACTTTAACTATAATTTATTCGCATTTCTCACTTAAACTCATCTTTTAATCAATTTTCCCACTTCTAATCAACATTTTCTAGTATTTCAATCTCACATTCCTTGTTTATAGGTGTTCGTGTGTCCGACACGGGACAAATGGTTAGGAGAAGTGTCCGTGCTACCTAGTTGTTATTTCAATTTCACCATACCTTCTCTCTTTCTCTATTACCTAGCTTCTTCCTTTACACTGTCAATAATTGTTGTTTCTCCAGAGCACCATAATCCGCTTCGCCTTGTTCAATTAACAAACTATAATTACTGTGAGGTAGATTTCCTCTTTTCTAATCTGGATTTTTTTTATGTAGTATTGTATACGATGGTAGAGTTTAGGGATATAATTGCTTTAATTTTGCGTGTTGTATGTCGATAAACTCATCAATTTGTGACTAATTGTGGGTTTTTCTGTGTTCTAATAATTCCAGGTTAGGGTTTTTATTTTGGAGAGTACATGGCTTCAATCACTTCACATTAATCCTCTTCGATTCAATTCAAGTTTGGTGAGGTAAATTTAAATTGGTTTCATTTTTTTTCTAGGGTTTTGTTGGATTTTCCCTTTTTTGAATCTGGATATTTTTTATGTATTGTAGATAATGCTCTTTATAATTAGGTTATGATGTTGCATCTGTAAAGACGCTATGCTTTGAGGAAAACCTAAGTAATCACGATTTAACACTTGAAGTTGCGGAATGACGAACTATACGCTAGATAAGATTAGGTATGGAGAACAAAAAATATAAGACTTTCGCCTTGTTCCCTTAATTTGGATTACTGTCTTGGCCTTTATAGCTTCTCCTAATCAGACTAATCTTAGTTGACGAATCATATGCTAGAGAGAATCTTGAAAATAAGTGCCGAAATCAGTGCTCAGTTGACAATTGATGTTAAGAACACATTATAGACCAAAAAGCTTACTATCTCCAATCTAATTATTCCACTTTCTGTTGACGATAACTGTCCAAATATATATTCAAGACACCGGCTAATTTTTGTTATGCTTGATATATCAAAACTATTTTCATATTAATCTGTATCATGTGAGAGTAGTTGATAAACTTGAGAGAGATGTTGATGCCATTTTAGTTTTTTTCTCTCTTTTTGATAATCTCTACATTAGCTATTGGTTTTTAATTAGGTGGGGTGTCGCGGTACTTTCCGTTCTGATCAATTACTTTAACTTTATGGTGTTTTAAGTGTAAAGTTCGGCTATTCTTAGTTTTTGATAGTTTATCGATCAAAAGTTTGGATTTTTACATGATGTAATCTTAATTTCATCAACTGGGTAGTATGTATTTTTAGGACTCTCCAATTAAGTAGGATGAGTATGTGTATGTGATAAACAATGATTGTTAGAGTTGGTACTTTCGTATTTGGGAGTGGGCTTCGTCGAAAGATAGTGCTAAGAATTATTTTTGCCGTTTTTGCGAGTGTAGTTTGTAATTAATCCCATCGTCTTTTGTTGCCAAAAGTGCTCAGAAATTGTTGCTAAAAAATATTCTTTTACCTTTGTCGGTATGTTTGAGTTATTTGTTTGTTGCGGATTTTGAATGAATACTTTATTTTAATATTGGGCTTAACATATTAAAAATCAAATCTCCAATTTAGTGAACTATTAACTTCCATAAGCATTTGTACAGTGGAATTAACCTTTGCTTTTATTGCTGTATTTTTCGTTTCTTCCGACAGTAAATGGACCGCTTTAATAAACCATTGCACAATTTGTTTTAGTCATTTAAAACGGATTATATACGTTTTAAGCAAGACTTACCGATGAGATGAGAGGTTGTCGATTTTAACCCCCAGCAATTTGCAAATTTAGGCAGCCCAATCTCCGTCGCAAGCTCTGTAATCATAATCTGTAGCCGGCGGGAAGAGATGTTGGTACTCCGATCCCTCCCACTTTCCCGCCATTTGTGTCTTCTCGCTTCACCTAAACCCTTCCCCTTTAACCACCCTCCTCGATTCCTAAACCCTATCTTCATTATCCACAAACACTATCCAATTAACTTCATTCCAAACTCTATATCTTTCTCCTGCTCTTCCGCACCTGCTTTAAATCCCCAATTATCTCCTACCGAATCCCAAGACTTCGATGTGGGACCCTATTTATCGTGTTCAATGCCGGGTCGCAACCTCAAAGTCGCTGTACTCGTCAGCGGCGGCGTCGACAGCAGCGTCGCTCTTCGCCTTCTTCATGCTGCTGGTCATTCCTGCACCGCTTTCTACCTCAAAATTTGGTTTCAGGTATTTATTATTAACTTGAATCGACTCCGTCATTTGCTTACCTTTGCTTTTGGCTGAAACACCAACGAAACCCAAGGGGACCATTTTGTGGGTACTTGTATTGGATGACAAGCGTCAAATTACTCATCAACACTCTTCCTAAAAATGGAAAAGTTAAACAAATGACCGGGTCGATGATGTATGATGGCTTCTTATGTTACAATAAGTGCTTCTTGTAGGAGGACTTTGAGAATTTTTGGTCAGAGTGCCCATGGGAAGAAGATCTGGCATATGTAAAGGCTGTGTGTAATCAGGTA
The DNA here is from genome assembly GCA_022085475.1 of Heliosperma pusillum. Taxonomy (NCBI): domain Eukaryota; kingdom Viridiplantae; phylum Streptophyta; class Magnoliopsida; order Caryophyllales; family Caryophyllaceae; genus Heliosperma; species Heliosperma pusillum. The sequence goes on from JAIUZE010002142.1 coordinate 98,653, forward strand.
ATATGTTATGTTATAATCACTGCTTCTTGTATAATGGATTATTTCGTGAATGTAATCATCTTCGTATCATCCTTTTTAAAGGGACACCTGCATCCTGTTATGCATCTATCATCTAACTAGCGTTCTTGCAACTTCTTCTAGGTTGATGTTCCTTTGGAAGTCGTGCATCTAACCGATGAATATTGGGACAAAGTGGTACTATGCGTCACTCACCTCTTCACATTATACTTTCTGTGTGTCCACCAACACTAACACGCTTTGAAGATTTCTGCTTTCTTCCCAAAAAACATATTTGCTGATGAATTTCCGTCTTCCCTGCCAATAATAGATTGGTCGTGTTTTTTTTTAATTATTATTTTTCTTCACATTGTTCAAGGCTTGAGATTGGGTGTTAGGTCTCTTACATTATCGAGGAGTATCGGAATGGGCGTACTCCTAATCCAGATGTCTTGTGTAATACAAGAATAAAATTTGGTGAGTCATGCTTGTATAGCCTAGATGGTCTTAAGTAATTAGTTGGACTCTGATTTCAGTCTCATTTTTTTTTAAATCAACTACTTTGTTTATTGTGTGCCCTTTTTTAGGTGCGTTCATGGATGCTATCAGCAATATGGGATTTGACTATGTAGCCTCTGGACATTATGCAAATGTGGTTCACCTAGTTACCGATGATTCTGACCAGCCTTCTATTTTGAAGCTGTCAAGAGATGCGGTAAGTGTGTGGTACATTACTTTCAAATTGCTTGTATTCTTTTTATTCTTATACTACAGTCAAGGGTCGTTCTAGTGACGGGTTGATACATACCTGAAGTTACTGTCTGATAATAAACATCGTGAAATCTAATCGGTTTTTGTGTGATAAAAATGTCAGGTGAAGGATCAAACATACTTTCTGTCGCATCTTGATCAAAGTCAGCTCAAACGACTTATGTTTCCCCTAGGCCATATCCCAAAGGTAAATGTTGTAGCTGAGTTTTACTTTAAGAATGTAGTTTTGCTGAATATGATGGTTTTAGTTTTTCTATATTGGTAAACAGTTACCATGAAACATAGAGTGTATCTAGAGCTCTGATGCTTCTGTATGATCAAAAACTTTTTTTTTTTTGTAAAATAAAATCTGTTTCCTTGCAGAATGAGGTTCGGAAACTTGCCATGCAGTTTGATTTGCCAAACAAAGGCAGGAAGGATTCGCAGGGGATTTGTTTCCTCGGAAAAGTATGTGTTTCTAATCTACCCTTGTGGCACTTTTTCTTTTTTGTGATCATCTGATTTTTTCTTCTTATTTTCCATGTTCTGTCAATTAATTACTCCCTCCGTCCCGGTCATTTGTTACCATTTCCATATTAGGGTGTCTCATTCATTTGTTTACCTTTCTATATTAGGAAGGTAATCTATGAGTAATTTGACCACCCAATGGGATTATTGTTTACTTGTCATCCACCAAATACCACCATAAGTGGTCCTCCACCATTTCCTTATTAATTGTGCCAAAAGCAAAGGTAAACAAATGACCGGGACGGAGGGAGTACAATTTTTATTTTCCATTTCGTGAAAACTTGAAATTTGTGTTTCATATGTATATGGTCAAACTTATGACTACTTTTTTGGGTTGTTTGTTTGTTAAGTAAGTCATTGTGTCAATTAGAATTTGATACATGAGCTATTTAGTTGTGTCATGTCATTTTGCCTCAAATTTTATGCTTATGTTTAGACATTTTGGGCTGTTGTCTGCTCCATAGTGTTTACATGGCGCAATACACGACAGACAATGATACTAGCAGATAGTATCGAGCTTTTTAGTCCTAGCATCCCTGAAAGAAGATGAATGACAACATGTATCGTTTTTTCCCATTAGGCCGTGTTGATGTTTTATATATCATGTGCTGTTTGATGATACCATTTGACTAAACTAGGTGCCCACAGCTTAGTCACCTGTTTTGCCATTTCAGATAAAATTTAGTGATTTTGTGGCACGACAAATTGGTGAGATGGAGGGTGTCATATTGGAAGCTGAGACCGGAGATTTTCTTGGGAAGCACCGTGGTTTTTGGTTCTACACAATTGGTCAACGGCAAGGTCTACGTCTTCCTGGGGGACCATGGTATATGTTTTCCTGATTCTTTGCAGTCCAGTCGTGCAATTATTTTTAATTTTCTTTTAGGATCTAGCTACAATGAGGCTTGTGGTATCGATACTTCGGCTTGATTATTGTCAAGGATTGGTGTTCTGTTCTACTCTCTGCTGAACAAGTCTTGACTTTTATGTTCCCCGATGCTGATCACTCCTTTTTCAATGGAATTAATGCAGGTATGTGGTTGAGAAGGACACTAAAAACAATGTAGTTTTCGTGTCAAGAAGCTATTACTCAATTGACAAAAGAAGACGTGTGTTTCGTGTTGGGTCCTTAAAATGGCTCAATGGAAAGCCTCTTGAGAAATTGAGTGACCTGCAGTGCAAGGTAAAAGTCATTCATCGTATATTTTGTTGTTTTATATTTGCACTGTTATTGTTTTTGCATGACAAGAAATGGTAATAATGTAATATGCTATCGTCAGAAAAACTCCTAATGTATCTTCAGTAATTTTGCTAATGTCTTCTTAGTAGACTTGCCAATATCAGTAAGACTAACGTCTCACTAAGGTTACTAATGTCTTAGTAGAACTACCAGACGGGTCATTTTGGTATATTACGAAGTTATGGTCTTGTTGGAACATCTTGAGTTTGGGCTTTTTCCGAATGTGCTGTTAAGTATGGGTTATTATAATTTCATTTCGAGTCAATAAATCCGTATCAGTTTTGCTTGGTCTACTCATGACCTACTCTTCTTTTTCCAGGTTCGGCATGGACCTAACTTGTATAGCTGCAGTTTAATGATAGAATCTTGTGAAAACAGCCATGGAGATATCGCAGTAGTCTATTTGTCAGAGGATGATCAAGGGTTGGCAGCAGGACAGTTTGCTGCCTTCTACCAAGGAAACACTTGCATTGGCTCGGGCATTATACTCGAGTCATGGGATGACCAAGGTTTTCCGGTGTGTGGCAAGGCACTTGAAATTGCCAGACTACCTGATAAATCAAAGCTCGGAAAACCAGTTAAGATCACTGTAAAACCGGAGGACTCCCAAGCGTATTCCTATCAGAAGGTTGAGCATACCAATTCGTCAACCGAGACTGATAAGACAGAAGTTCCGATTTTGTCTTTGAGTCCATCGCTCAATTGGATGCAACGACTAAAACATAGGCTTCTGAAGCTCTTCTAGGCTTTGTCGTCCCCTGAATCAATTTTTTTTGTTCTTTGAGGCTGCTGTATTATGTCTTCTATGTTGGTTTCAAGTTTCAACATAGATTTCGAAAGCTTGTATTATAAAATCATGCTCATCATTATTCCCAACAACACTTCGTACAATATAAATAACCATTATTACAATGATCTTCGGAGCTTGAAAACGTAAAGTATATAGTATTCCCTCCATACACCAATGATCTTCCCACTTCAATAAAATACTAGTAAGATGTAAATATTGAATCGACTTGCCAAAAACGGGAATAATCAAGCGAGCGGGAGCGGGGGGGAGTTCAAGTGAATCAAGAGTTCACGAGAGGCTTGAACTCGACAGGCTTGAAGCAATGAAGCATATCCTTTGTCCGAAAGACGGTATCTCACTAATTTATTAAGATGGTATCTTATTAACTTATTGAAAGACCGTTCTATATAACAGTTAACATATCGTTGCGACTTTTAATGAAGTATGCAATCTATCTCCTTCGCTTTCTTCATATTATTATCGTAGCTGAACATTACATTATTACATGTCATCACGGACAAGTGACAACCAATTCTGATAAAAAGCTACTACGTATCTTTATAAAATACTTATTCTTTTGTCGTTGTCGTTTGTTTACCTTTGTTTTTTGCACTGATTAATTAGCCCTGCAGTTATTGTTAATGGGTGATCAGATTACTCGTAAGAAAACTTTACAAATATGGGCACAAACAAATGAATAAACACCCAAAATTGAACCATTAAACCAATAATCGGGATGGGGAGTAATGGAGTACTATCTAACTAGAACAATACTAATATTATTACCCAGAAATATTAGTTATAATATAGTCGAACGGTTTTTAAAGTAGTGCTCAAAATAAAGTATTTATCGTTTTATGTTGGTTTTGAACGTATTTGTCAAAATGGTCTACGTAGGTTCGGCCTGAAATACAGAACAAACAGGTCATTACCAATGACGTGTTTATAGTGACCAAGAAGAGCAGACTTACGGAAGCCAAACACGCCATTGAGAGTGGCAGTTCTTAAAAAGCAAACACACTATGACCATCGACGCGTCTAATCAGCCAAGTTAAATTTCAAGAGTTTTTAGTGATCTCTACTAAACTTAAACACGCCCATTAGGAGTGGCGTTTTATGTGAAACAACACATGCTATTGACAATGTCGTGTTTAGTTCCGAGTTCACGTGGATACGATTTTAACAAGTAGTTTCAAAGTTGACCCAAAACGATAAATACTTTGTATTTAGCATTACTTTTAACCATAGTTCTATATAGTCGCACTAGTCGATCAATTAAATTCAAATTTAAATTATGTTTTCATCTTGTTTCACTGAAAACCGACACTATCTATGTCTCTCACTTTCACTTATCACTTAAAAGTACGTGTAGTTTATTTAGTCAATAAAATATGTTACATTAGAAATTGTGTTGTGTTTGAAATAAATAAAGGGACACTAAAAGAGGAGAGGTTTAATTAGGGTTTAAGGAACTTGCATAGTTGCATCAATGGAAGTTAAAACTCAATTCTTTCTCCACCATTAACAACATCAACACAAACAATCATGTTATCTTCATCATCTTCAACAACAACAACAATGTCAATCACTCCAATTTCAATTCCTCCATTTTCACCCTCAATTTCCCACAAAAATCCCCAATTTCACACCACCATTTTCATCAATTTCCATAATCACAATCACCAACATGTAAAAACTATGTCTTTTACCAAAATACCCTTCAAATTTTACTCTCCCTACCTACCCACTTCATGTTCTTCAACCAATTCCACCCCAATTGAGGATGAGGAGGTAGAGCTATTAGAGGGTATTTCAGAGATTTTAGTCGAAGCCGGGGTTTCGAAGGAGGAATCATTGGAAATCGCTTCGAAATCGCGTAAATATGGGAAGATGTTGAGAGATGGGGTTAGGGATTTAGATGAGCTTTCTTTGTGGAGCTCATGGATGAGGGAACATAAAAATGGTGAAGGTGGTGAAATGACGGATTTACCCTTGTTGTCATTGAAGGAGAAGGTTAAGTGTATTGCTAGAGAGAAGGGTGATAATGGGAAAATTCCATATTTAGAAAGTGTTGGGTTGAGTCTTTCTTCTGCTGTTCATCTTGCTAGAATTCTTTCTTCTCATTTTCTATCCTCCCTTATTCAGAAGGTATTGGCTTTTATTGATTTCGAGTTAGTTTTGTGTAAGACGGTTTTATACAAATGTAACCCATATTAGTGGAAAAGTAGTTAATATATGTGATTTCTTTTAATTGTCATTTTTGTAAAATGATGGTGCTTGTTTCAGGTAATTTGAACTTACATTGATGTTATTGTAGTAAATTAGTGATATCATAGTATTACTCTCATAAGTGACCTTTTACATTGTATTTGTTCCAAAGTGGTATACTATGATAGGGAATTAGTTGCAATTTCGTTGGCGGAAGTAGATTTTGTTGTTAGATTGATTTGAGTTATCTGGGACTAAAGCTGGTTATAAGTTTGATGAAGTGTTGCTCGATATCAGTTACGTTTGTTGATTGTTCTAGTGCTGAACTTGTAGCCTTCGAGCCTAATGCCTATGCATTTGATATATTGGGTGTGGAAGGTGCTTTGACCCGTCAACTGCAATCCTGCAATCCCTTGTGTCAAAATAAGGATTTTGGGGTACTGTTATGAATCTGATAATCTATGATACTCGAGTTTCTGTTGAACAAGCTTAAAATGAATCTTTGTGGCTTAGTGAGATATTTTGTTTACTTGAGATTCGGCTGTAGCGGTATCTTAGGATTGTGAAAATCGAGGCTGCGTGTGAATGCTGTCTGATAGTTCACGTCTATATGCAAATTTTTACGGTCATTCTGATTCTGATGCTTACTAATTGCAATACTTGAAGTATCAGACTTTCAACGACAACTTTATACCAGTGACTCAAGGTCTCTTTCAAATTGAGAAGTAGGGGAAGGGGCTGAAGTTCGGACGTACATTATCTTACATTTGTGTTAACAAAACAAAGAGGCTGTTTAAGGATGACCGATCCACAATGAAAATTGTTACAAGAATTGCAGGAGTTACTCCTACTTTCATAATAAGAAATAGTGCAACTCGTTGTATAAACCAATTTCATCAGAATTGAGAATCAAAGTCTGGTGAGTCTGGCTCCATTTGGACTGTAAAATGTGTGTTCTGGTACTATGTGCGTCCTTTTTCAGAGATGAAGTGTGTTTCTGCATGAATCTAGTTTGTAGATTTCGGTGCAACTTTATCAAATATTTGTGGATTTTCTATATTGTGCTTATTCTGCGTTTGATTATAGGTTAAATATGTCAAGGAAATCTTCTTTTCTTCCGATGATGAAAAGCTAGTTGGTAAACTTGCTCGCCGTATGATGCTCCACCTATCAATTTCAGTGGATGAGGATGTTCAGCAAACTTTATCATTTTTTGAAAAGGTTAGTCATGATCAATAAGTTAGTTTTTTATTTCATTTTATCATCAACCTTATATTTGTAGTTACAACTACTACAATTGCATAATTACCTCCTTCAATTTTTTAAGATAATTCTTTGTGCGTTCTTATAGATCGATGCAAGACGTGGTGGCTTGGATATGTTAGGATGTTATGATACTTCTTTTAGGTATCTCATTGAGTCGTTTCCTCGTCTACTTCTCTTATCAGTGGATAATCAAATGAAACCGGTAGTCAACTTTCTGGAGAGTGTTGGAGTTCCAAAAGATCGCATGGGGAATGTCCTCCTTTTATATCCTCCACTTCTTTTCCTCGACATTAAAGAATTCCATAAAGCCAAATCATGGACCCTTGAAAAGGTACTTGCCTCAGTGCATATAGCTGTACTTGGTTCAGAGCATGATGCCAGTAGTCTATTATGTGTTCATTTGTATTTCATTTATTTATGGTGATGCATCTTACGTCGGTAGTTACCTATTATGAAATTGCATCTCGTATTGCTAGTGAAATCTTTCTACCGCGGTTCTGCCTGAGCTAAGTGGTTGATACCTATGTTACTCTACACTTCACTTAGTTGCCGTGTTGCGTGTCCGACATGACACGTCACGTCATTTTGACAATTCACTTAAGACCAAAAAAAATTTCGCACAAAGTAGCCTTATCCAACACTCGACACGTGTCAAGACACGATCCCTGTGCCGGAGAGTCAGGGTAACACAGGTTGATACCTTCCAGTGCAGAGAGATGCTACTGGTTTTAGACATTGTTTTTCACTTTTTGTACTCATATTGGCATTTCTGTTCTTCATTACTAGTTTACTACCATGCTTCTGAATATCTGATATTAAATTGCCAGCTGTATTTCTGAATTATAGACTGGAGCTTTGGACAACGATTTTGGTAAAATGTTGGTGAAATATCCATGGATTCTTTCAGCCGGTGTCCAAAAAAATTATGGAGAACTTGCCGCTCTCTTGGAAACTAAGAAGGTACGGCACTCAATGTGAAATCAGTCTGAGATTGTTATTGTACTTCTTAATTTGATTGGAATGAGATAAATCTTTTTGTCGCAGGTACCAAACGACAGTATAAATCGAGCTATTACCAGCTGGCCTCTCTTACTGGGCTGTTCAGCTGATAAGCTGAAGCCGATGATTGATGAATTAGATGAGTTGGGTGTAAGAACCACTAAGTTGGGTAAAGTCATAGCTACAAGTCCTCAGCTTCTACTCAAAAGAAAAGAAGAATTCTGGACGGTAACCTTGTTCTCCTCTCTTTGGCTGTTAATAACATGACTGTCATTTGATTGCATGAAAAGGGACAAGAAGGCGTAACTTTTCTGCATGACTTCCCGTATTTGATACTATCTACATCCGATTTATAGTAGTCTCCCTTTCTCCAAGATGGTCAATTTCTAGTTTTCTGTCATTAAACTCTCCATACAAGTAAAAAAACTGTAAAGTACGCAAATTTGTCATTTCAATTTGTCGAAACTATTTTACTTGAGTCGAAAACTATTGTATATGTGGCAAAGTCGAGTAAAGTCTAAGGAGACAATACAATTATGACGGAGAGAATACCGTCCGTGATTATTTCCAAGCTCCGTTTTTATCCTTGTTAATTGACTATTAAGTCCTTGCCATGCAGATGGTTACTTTCTTGCAAGACATGGGATTTGACACGGTCAGTATTGGTAAAATCGTAGCACGCTGCCCTGAAATATTTACTGTGAGGGACGTTACAACCCTACGCAGAAAACTAGAGTTTCTCGGTGGCGTGGGCATATTTAAAGAACAATATTGTCGGGTTATAAAGAAGTACCCTGAGTTCTTCGTGTCGGATACTGACAACACAGTATTGCCAAGGTGAGTCTCATAAGTCATCACTACCATATCTGTATGTGAACTATGCATTTGCATCTTAGTTTGAAACTGCCATGACTTGAATAAAGTATAGATCGGAGATTTAATTTTTTCTATAAAGATGTTTTTAACATGGCAAATGTCTTATATAGTTGAGAATGCAATGATACAAAAAAGGTTTTCTGATGACATCTGATGAGTGACGACTGATTTTCACTCTTTTTTTCCGTCTGCATTAAATAGGCTAAGGTACTTGTCGAAATGGGGATTATCAAAGGGAACTATTGCATCAATGGTTGTACGTTTTTCTCCTTTACTCGGCTACAGCATCAAAGAAGTCCTAGAACCGAAATTGGAATTCCTGGTGAACACCATGGAGAAGTCTATCGAGGAAGTAGCACGCTATCCAAGGTACTTCAGCTACTCTCTGGAAAAGAGGATAAAACCCAGATTTCTTGTATTAAGAGGTAAGAATGTAAACTGTAGTTTGGAAGACATGTTAACCAAAAACGATGAGGAATTTGCTAGCGACTTTTTAGGCATTGAGAAAACGCATGTATCTATCAGATGAGTTGTGATGTATAACCTCGGTAATAGTAGTTGTAGTACACAGTTTAGAACTTCTGTATAGGAATTTTGACAATGTCATTGTAAATACAAAACCCGTCATAGTTTTGGCCCTCTGTTATACTCCGTACTTATTTGGACGCTTACCCCTCATATCAAGTAGAAAGGTTTTGACTTACCGACAGTTTTAACTATTAAGTTGTCTCCAAAAGCAGACATCTCGGAACTTTTCAAAGAATAGAGTTGTTTCATGTCCATCAAGTGAGACTTTTGATGGAATGATTGGATAAGTTTACCGAATTATCATTTACTTATCTATTGCATTTAGAAACGACACTCCTGATCTGCCTCAATTTTGGAGGCTTCTCCGAGAGTCTTATCTACTGACCATTGTCATTTCTCTTCAAACAACCACGCCTAAGTTCTATGCTCTATCTATGCAAGATCCAAACAAGGACACTGAAATACCTCGACACATGCCCTGCGATACCGAAAGTCTCATATCGATCAACTAATTCTTATGTCATGATACAATGAACCTGTTTGTCGCGCTTGTTGCTGTGACTCTGGTTGGACGAGTTGTCCAATAACATGCTAATCTTTCCCATATGCTGATATGCCACAAGTACGCTACTATCTAAAGTCACCCATTAATTCACTTTGTTTCCTAGCTCGCTGCAGTGTGAAATACTAACTACACTTCATACTGCAATAATTTCGCCATTCAGAGTTCAGACAAACTAAGCACATCAAAATCGATACACATAATCCGAAACAGGAAACACGATACAATCTCTCAGAACTTGATGCTTCTTAAAGTAGCAGCACTTGCAAATATGAGCTTTTCAACACTGCATTTGCCAGTTTTTGCGACATGGCCGATCATTGTGTAATACAGAGTACTCCATTTTCTCGATCATTCTTTAATACGGAGTAAATTCAAACAAATAATCTCGCGTCTGCTAAAAACCCGATTATGTACAAAACCAATTTCCTAAACTGGTTATGATTCACTCAAAGTTACATCTCTAGTAATTTATGGTTATATGCAAAAAAGCCGCAAAACTAGCCAATGTTTGATGACGACATTATTCCAATACCTCAACAACCCGGAACAATACACAAAATATCTCCTTTAACCATCGTATTGGCAACACAAAGAGACTATTTTCAAATAATCTCGAAAAAAAATTACTCACACACGACCAAACTACAAAGATCAAAACGCAAAATATAATAAAATCAATAACAAAAACCCCTTAATATAAAATAGTCAAACTTCAATTAAACTCCGAATCCAAATTACATGTCGACAAATAACGATAACAATAACAATAACAATAACGATAATAATCGAAAGACGATTACATATAACAACAACTAAATTAAACAGGAGAAAGAAGTTGATAAAGAGTAGGACGAGGTTCAGAACGCATTCCAATGTAAATAATCAAAGGAATATAACCATAATGAACAATTACTTTAGCTTTCTTTAAACTCCAATTTGTCCATTCTTTTACACACTTAATCTTCGATCCTTCTCCTTGTTTGTTTGATCCTCCTCTTCCTTTAATTCGACCTCCCGCCATTCTTGTTGTTCTTGATCTTTGATCGGATAACTGGTTTTTGTGAATTTGTGATTTTTTTTGTGGGTTGCTTAAACCCTAACCCCTAATTTTTCCCCAATTTATAGTGGTGGAAATTTAGATTCTAGTAGTTGCCTTGTTTTGGGCTGTTCACTCTTATTTTTTTAGTGGCTTTGGGCTTCGCAACTCACAAGTAGGGTGTGCACTCAGTGGTCCGGAATCCGGATTAAAGATTAGTCGGACCGGATTATCTGGTTCGGATCAAATCGGACCATATTTTATTTGGTCTGGTCTATGGTCCGCCTATTTACTTTCATTTGGTATTCGGTCTGGGTCAAATCGAATAGACCGCGGACTAAACTATATAACAAAAGAAATATTTAAATTTCTAATATTATTGGTTTTATGTCCTGCTTTGTTTACACATATTATAAGATATATATTTAATTATGTAATTAAACCTAGTAAAAATATAATGTTGCTTATTTTGATCAATACGGGCTTCTCCATATCTAATTTAAAATATTACACTATGTCCATAAATCATATTCAGTCCATTTGGTTCGGTCCGATCCACACGTTTTTTTGGGTCCGGACCGGCCTGGCCCAATATTAATATGGTCCGGTCCGCGGTCCATCATTTAATCCTTATTTGGTCTTTGGCCCAGAGAGTTTGGTCAGATGCTGGACCAATGAACACCTATATTCACAGGTATAACCCACTACCAAGTTCATTTTGATATAGGTGATTACATTTGGGTTTCGGGACGGAGTTGGACCGATGAAAATGAAATTTTGATTTATGAGCAAGCGGGTTAGTGGATTTGAAACATATTAGCGGGATAAGTGTTCGTTCGAAAGTACACTGTTCAATCATGTGTTTTATACGGGTGGACCAGATAAGTAGAAAGAGTCGCACCGCTTCTAAAGAACTCTACTTTGGCGGGGTTTACATTTTGAGGGATATTGTTTTGGGTTGTTCACTCATATTTACATTTTTAGTGGGCTTGGAACGAAGTTGGATCGGTTGAAATGAAATTTTGATTTACGAGCATGCGGGTTAGTGCGTTTGAAACAAATTAGCGGGATAAATTTTGGTTCGAAAAATACAATGTTTGATAGGACCAGGAAAGTAAAAAGCTACTTTGGTGGGATCTTTGTGTTAGGTTAAGTTTTTTAGGTCGGGTGCTTCAGAAAGTCTGATTGGCAAATCGACGGTGATGGTAGATGAAGGATTTAGTGGGTCGGTTTAGGTGGTGCAACCATTATTAGGGTCGAGAAGGTGGCTTAAGGAGTGGTTGTTAGGGAAGGTGGATCAATGAGGCCAACTAGGTTGATTATCATTTTGGTTTGGTAGATTGATTGTCAATTTGAATGATTGTCTTAACTTTATTTATTTTAGATTGAAACTAATTATAGTATCGTTATCACTAATATCTATATAACTTTGTTTTAAACACACATTTATTTCAATGTAAATAAAATATCGTTGGCAAAGTTGTGCAATTATTTAATTTTAATTATATAGTACTATTACTTTTGCACTTTATTAGACTGAAACCAACCAATATTTATGTACGAGTAAATATAATTTTAATTTTGAGTAAAAGTATATACTTGAATTTGTGCTGAAATAAACTATGAAAGACGTATAATATGTCCTCTATTATCAAATGCATACCCCCCATGTGCTTCCCATTTTCCCTTAAAATGGGTCATTTGTGAGGGGAAGTGGTATCCGTCGCAAGCTTGTGACGGATATACCCGTCACAAACAAGAATTTGTGTAGAAACATAGAACACACTTCCAAAGTGAATGAATTACCAATATGAAATATCGAACTATGAAAATAGTCTTATCCAACAACTAAAAACATAATTTGTTGTGTAAATTACTCCCCCTAGACACGTGGCAAATTGCAATTGGAAGCTAGCACTTGGATAGTCTACTTGGCTAAATCTGATTGGATGACTGACATACAACACAGCACATGCACTAGCTAGGTCACTCGATCAACTAAATTTCTAATAAGACAAATTTTCATCCTCCTATGCCACGACAACAAGTCTCATTGAAAACAGATCAATTTCGTTTTCAGCGGAATACGGAATTAAATGTGACCAGTTTAACGGCAAGATGTAACGAGTAACATTTCCTAAGCTATAACTAGTTGTTTGCGATTCGCAGTAAGTAAAACTTTTCATTTAAATCTTCTTAACATGTATCCTTAAAACACACATACAAAAAACCGATGCTAAATTACCGTTGAATTATTATTACTGTACCATTTTAATTTTCCATGTATCTTTCGTTATTATTATATTATACTTGGTTGTTAACCAAAATAATTATAGCGTTTATTGTTTACGCCGTTGTACAGTACGAAGGACAAAAATGACTATTCTTTTATCTTAAAAATTGTTCACTTGTTAAAATGGGAAAACATGTCATTTTATATTAAGAATAAATGATCATTTTTTAATCAAAAGTGATCATATAGTACTATTTGTAAAATAATTATTCCATTTCTTACATGTTTTCATAACAAACCTACCGTTTTATAGTAATCCGTGATCATATTTATATATTAGCAAATCATTCCATGTTATCCATACTAATTTTTTTTTATATATGATAATCCAATCCAATCAATTTTAACTTAAATAGTTAAAATTATAATTATTCTCGCACAAAATTTATTGAAATACCGTCTCTCAAAAATAAAAAATAAAAAATAATTCACTCACTTACCAAGTACTAACCGAGATACCCAAAAGAATTCCATATTTCTACTTTCTCTCTCTAAAACTCTGAGAGAAGTTGCAGAAGTGACAGAAGAACCGTTATTAAGCTAAACCGTATTTCCACCATTTTCACAAGATCTAATCTCACAATTCATCATTTCCGTAAGTTTTTCAATTAATTCTCTCAATTCTTTACATTAATCATTAGATCGTTGTTAATTTTTTCGATTTATGTTGACTAATTTGATCGTCGATTAATTGAATTGCATTTTCGAATTGATGTTATTGATTGTTGCATTGTTCGTTGATTGATTGACGCATGTTGTTAATTTTTGATAATTTGTGTTTTTTTAGGGTTTTGATGTTGTTTGAGATTGTTTTTATTTTTTTTCGATTTGTTCTTGTGAATGCAGTAGTTGTAGACTTGTAGTTGAATGTTACTAATTCTGCGAGACCGTCTCACGTTAAGATAATGTACGACGGAGCTTATAACACATTAGAAAATAATTAAAAAAGAGAATGGCAAAGTATCGATTATGTGAGAGGTCTCACGATAAGCTTATCATAAGACCGTCTCTTATAAGAATTAGTGTTATCTTTTAGGGAAAAAAGTGTGTTATTGTAGAACTCACTCCGTCTCAATCATTTGTTTACCCTTTTTTATTCTTTATGAGGGATATTTTAATCAATGGTAAACAAATTAGAGGGAAAAGGAGTATCTGTTAAGCTTCATTTTTTGGAGTAGGAGATATTTGAACTATATTTTTCGCGAAGATGTGTGTGTTATCTGGTGAAAAGTTGTAAGCTTTTTGATAGTTTAATGAATGCTGATGTTATTTTTGTTTGATTCTTAATGCTTAAAAGGTTTGTGATAGTGACAGTAAAATTTGTATGAAGTAATTATCTTAAAAAATTTCACTCTTTTGATTTTTTTTTCCGTAAAAAGAATAGTATTTATGTTGTAGAGAAGAGTAACGTTCGTTCATGTTAATTTAGTATCTTGACCTAATGAGATTTATTGGGGTGCCATTTTTCAGAGAAGTCAGTAGAGGTTGAGAAAATTGAAGTTGTTTGAAGTTAGAGGAAATTTGCTTTTAAGCGAGAACTAAGCGAAGTGGTAGGTTGATTATTGGGTAATGTGGGAGCTTTGGATTTGAACGAGGTGATATTTCCCCGTTATCAGAACGTCTTGGAATTGTTTAGGGGTTGGAAAAACAGCATTTCAAAATACAGCGACCGAGTTCAGGGGGTGAGTTCCCCCAAAGTGGCGAGTTCGGCTCAATCCCTGTGGCCAGGAGGGTGAATTCCGTTCATTCCATCATGATGGATGATATGGAGAGTGGTTCCTTGGGGTCTTACCAAGAAAAGCCCCGTACTTTCCCCGACATGCGCACAAAACCTTACACTCCTTTGGTGAGACCTCTTTTCCCCAAGAGTGGCAATTTGTTGGACAAAGATATTGTTATGTCTATTTATCTGGGATTGATTTTGGCTAATGTTACTTTCCCCGACATGCGCTCTTGTTTAATCTCATTCATGCCTTTTGGCTTCAGCAAAGATATTCATGGTTTTGAGTTTACAGAGTTATACTTGAAGTCTTGAATGACTAGTATATCCATCAGTCTAGTTTCTCTCTTTTCTGTATTTGAGTGGCTTGCCCCAATCGAGCGCTTCGAGTTGACTAGGTTTGCTGTAAAAAGAAAAATTACTACATGCCCCGGATTGGATATTGATGATAAGTTTCTTGACAAAAAGGTAGAATGGGTGACGAGAAACTTTGAGAACTACATGATATGTGAGGAATTGGAATATCGAGAGAATATGATTGGATAGAAACGATATACTCCCTCCTGCTGAAATCTTTACGTATCCCATTTAGGGATGTATTAATCAAATCTTATATTTCCTTTTTTAAACATGTTTCTATTATATTGCCGAAAAACCCTTACATCACGCATGCGCAAGTGGGTCCTGTAAGCATAGAAGAGACAAAGTAATGGGTAACTTTATGCTTTGTTTTACAGCTTGGACTTCGTGCAAAAAGCAAACGTAAAGAATTATTGGGACAAAGTGAGTATGAAAACTAGGGGATAGGGGGGGATCGAGAGATAGAATAGAGACATATAACAGGTACTAAAGCCTCCCCCCCCCCCCCCCCCCCCCCCTCTTTTCGTCCCTTGTTCAACTAGGTCCTTAAAGAGTAGAAGAGAAAAAGTAAGGTTATCTTTATACTTTCTTTTTTACACGTTGGACTTTGTGCAAAACGTTAAAATAAAGAATTCACTGAGAAAGTAGTGGCTTAATATTAAGGAATAAAATGCCCTTAGTTTTTTGCAAAAGATTCGTAGCGCTATGGCGACTAAGACTGACGTGTGCGAATGTTGTGTTATTAACGTGGACATTCCCCCGTTCCATCGAACTTTATACATTTTTCGAATCATCCTCACATGTCCAAAAAGGTGCATATGTTCCGTGTTGCTGTTGGCCTGTTGGGGTCCTTCTGGTGAAGAGGACCCCTAGTTCCCCCAATGTTTATAGCTTCAAATATAAATACACTACTATATGGACGTATTTTTATTTGCATCAAGTTTGTTTATATAGTATTAAGTAGCTGCTTTTGCGCATATAGTTTCAGCATGTCTGTGAATGTACATGAAATGTTTTTCACAGTACTGAACAGCTGCATTTTGTGCAGGTTTTTCGCATCATTATGGGGCTAAACACTCGTGTTCTTTTTGTACTTATGCTTTTAGCCTTTGGAACTGTCTTCTATCTTGGAGCTCGCACATCCCCGATTATCGTATTTGTGTTCACCATCTGCACCATTAGCTTTCTTTTGTCAACCTATCTTACAAAGTGGGTACTTGCAAAGGATGAGGGTCCTCCAGAGATGGTTCAGGTACAGGCTGAGCTAGTATTCATCCTATCTTTTCACACACTCCACATGGTCCTTGGATGTTAGTTTGCAGTTCTCAGCTTAGCTGTTAGCTATGGGTTAGCTATAGTTTCTGTTTGATCGTTTCTACAAACTCTCTACTTTAGAGGAAACTTATACGGCTACTGCATTTCCTACATGATCATCATTAAACCAAAATTTTCTATTTTCAATAGTGCCCAAGACACATTAGTTTTTGGTCGTATTATGATAAAATAAAGCAAAATGACTCACTAAAATAGTTGCATTTTTTCTCCTGAAGTTGTGAAGCGGGTACTTCGATGCACTTTTCAACGCAATTCCATTGTGTCATCAGAAAGCACCTTTTTGTGTTGTTAACATAGGGAAAACGCTGCGTACATCCAACCTCTACACTGCTATTTGGGACCCCTTGGGGTAATGTCGTTGATCAACTAAAGCAGAAATGTTAACCCTTTTTTCCCTTCCATATATACTAGTTTGATATTAATGGCTTGGAGACCTACTGTACCATCTGAACTTGGTGAGCAATTCTTTTATTCGGTCAATAGATGCTGATTGGGAGTTTGGATGAGACTCTTCTTGCTAATTCTTCGATGAGACTTGAGTTTGTGATGTAAAAGCTGTGATACCTAATGTTAACATTACTTTGGACCACCTCTTACCAATCAGTAAAGATCATTTGCTTAGACAATTAAGAGGAAGGGGAATGGTCCGGATGGAGAAATGGGACAGTACCTTTGTTTTTCTCACTTAAAAGTTGATCCTGTTAAGGGCCCATGTGTCGTTGATGCTTGTCTTATCGTTTTTCACCATGCCATTCATGTAGTGAAATATCTCATAAAGGGCATCCACTAAGGCCATTTGTTATTTGATTTGTATGTCAATTGCTGTCTTTTTGGGAAGTATCTGGTTGATGAATGTCATCTGTCTCTTAGTTTTATTTGTGGGTTTATCGACGTTTGATGAGCTTGTAATATTACCAGATATCATATGCTATACGTGATGGTGCTGAAGGATTTTTTAGGACTCAGTATGGGACTATTTCCAAAATGGCAGTCCTTCTGGCATTTGTTATCCTCTGTATATATTTGTTCAGAAATACTACTCCTCAGCAAGAAGCCGCAGGCATTGGAAGGTGAAATATATCTCATGTGCTCTGTTGGTGACCTTCGACCACTAAATTTTTAGTTTCCAATATGTGTTACTCAACTCCGTTTAATTCGTGCGTGCTGCTGATGCAGGGTTACGTCTGCATTTATCACTGTTATTGCTTTTCTGCTGGGAGCCTTGTGTTCAGGTTTAGCAGGATACGTTGGCATGTGGGTGTCTGTTCGTGCGAATGTTAGGGTTTCTAGTGCAGCAAGACGGTCAGCTAGAGAAGCCCTACAGGTTAATGATCTTTGTACTTATGTTGCTAAAAAAAGTATGTCTATGCATGTATCTTATACAGCAACATGGAACGGCATGTGCAGATAGCTGTTCGTGCTGGTGGATTCTCAGCCATTGTTGTTGTAGGCATGGCTGTATCTGGTGTTGCCATTTTGTATGCCGCCTTCTATGTTTGGTTGGAGGTGGATTCACCGGGTTCAATGAAAGTCACAGACCGTATGTCTACTTTCTTTTCTATCTTTCTCTTGTTCTCTGTTTGAGGGGCCACACAAGCCCGTCAAAACTTGACAAGATGACATATACAAGTTTTTGTCAATTTATCTTCTCATGTATAGATTAATCAAAACTTTTGTTTTTGTGCTTGCAATGCTGATTGCATGGATCTCGTGATGGTTTTTGCGAAGTTCGTGCTACTGTCATTTTACCCTTTTGGTGGATTTGATACATTTGAAACTCTTGAAGTCGTACCCAGTTTACAATCTCTTGTTGATGTTATGGAAATAATCGTTTTGATTAATGTTATAGCAACACATGTAGAGTAGTAGCGCCAAAAGTATCAGTATCTCTTCATTATTCACCAGTCGTTTCCTAGTGGCTACTGTTTGTTTTTATCTCTATAGTCCACTTTACTTGATATGGAGATCCTTATTTAGCAGCAGAACAGTTTCTAATCGGGGCCTGATGTTTGAAATGATTTTCAACTTTCAAGTCAGATTATAGCTATATTCTTTGGTGGCACCAAGGCGTTACTTCTCTCATTTACTCCATTTCTACACCCTGTATAAATCTTGGGTTCTGTTGACGTAATTATTGATTTCCTCTTTGTCGATGGATTTTGCTGTTTTTGTACTTTAAGGCTGTGGTGCCATGCCAAAAGAATGCCTCTAGTCTGAAACATCATTTATGCGAATAACATCATTTGCGTAGCTTCTTAGTTCACAGATATATTCACATTTAAGTGTTGGCATGAGGACTGACCTTTCGCATTATTCAGTGCCTCTTCTTCTGGTGGGTTATGGTTTTGGCGCTTCCTTTGTTGCTCTCTTTGCTCAACTCGGTGGTGGCATCTACACAAAAGCAGCTGATGTTGGAGCCGACCTAGTCGGGAAAGTTGAGCAGGGAATACCTGAAGACGATCCTCGTAATCCGGCTGTCATTGCTGATTTGGTATGTCGCTGGTGTTTTTGCAGCCATCTTTTTCTATCTGCAGTTTTATGTATGGCATATATTGCTGTTTCTAATGTAGCTCTTTGGTGGGTTATGTGGGCTAGTCTAATTTCTGTCTGATTTGATTTCTAAGAATCTTCGTAATGTGTATAAATAAAATTCCACTATAGCTTCTGCTCCTAGTGTGAAACCATTGTATTTCTTGTGTTTGGTTGTATAATGGAGGTTGTGGAAAGCCTGGAAATTTTGACTAGAGATATATCAACTTTGAATATTATCTGATTTGTTGATGTGGGACCTTTACAGATGCTATCTGATGTAATGTGTAGATCATGTTCTTAGATGTAGTGTCTTCTCTTACAACATGAGGATTTCATTGTCTTCTTTGCACGCACAATTGTTTTCTTGTTGAAACAGGAGCTTCTGTGATGATTAAATGTTAGTGCCTTAGCGGAATCACTTATATCTTATGGTATGTGAAATCTTGTGGATGAGTCATTTACAGAGTATGAGGCACCAAGTTTCAGATATGCTAAAGAATAATATATCTACTGAATGTTTGAGCTGTTTTATATAGTTTGATTTTATCAGCAAAAGTCACCTTGAATTTTCTGTTATCCAGTTTGTGTAAACAAACGGCAATAAAGTAACCTCCCGTTTTAAAGACTAATTTGTCATATGCGATTATACGGAGTATTGTTTACTAAAATTAATTTTAAGAAATTGTCCAGTAGCGAAAGTTCAATTGCTGCCCTGGAGAGTGGTGCTTATAGTTCTATGCTATCTTCTTTTGTCTTAGCTCACTCATTGTGGAGTACATACTACTCTTTGCAAATTCGTTTGTTCGTTTACATTTTAACCTTTGTGACTCAAGTATCATTCTGAAAGTCAAATTGTGATCATGATATTCAGGTTGGAGACAATGTTGGTGATTGTGCTGCTCGTGGTGCTGATCTATTTGAAAGCATTGCTGCAGAAATCATAAGTGCAATGATATTAGGTGGGACAATGGCACAACAATGTAAAATTGAGGGTAAGTGTCATATTTACAAAGTTTCCATTTCTACTGATGTGTAAGATTTATAAGAGACACTATTACGTGACAACCTCATTTATGATTCTTTCCCGTCTTTGTGCCTATTATCTTATTGACTAGCCACAATTTGTTTGCGCAGATCCATCTGGCTTCATTTTGTTCCCTTTGGTGGTTCACTCCTTTGATCTTGTCGTTTCATCTGTGGGTATATTCTCAATTAGAAACACCCGCGAGCCTGGTATAGGCTTAGAAGATCCAATGAAAGTTCTTGAGAAAGGATATTCTATCACCATAGTGTTAGCAGTTGTGGCCTTTGGCGCGGTAAGTTCAAAAATTGACCCTTACAAGATCTACTTTATGTGCTAGTCAGTAACTCAGTATTGCATATGAGGCTCGATGCGTCCATTCTTCGACTTCAGCCTTCTGATGGTCTCAGTAGGCTTAGTTAACTGAATTCTTGTCTGACTGTGGTTTTGATTTCTGAAGATTCCTATTTTCCTTATTTCGTGATGACTTTTGCAGTCCACGCGTTGGTTGCTTTACACGGAGCAGGCACCTACAGCTTGGATGAATTTTGCCCTATGTGGGTTGGTTGGGATTATAACAGCATACCTCTTTGTGTGGATCACCAAGTACTACACTGATTATAAGTATGAGCCAGTGCGTACATTGGCTCTTGCAAGCACCACTGGCCATGGGACCAATATAATTGCTGGTGTGAGCTTGGGGCTGGAATCAACAGCTCTCCCAGTCCTTGTTATCAGTGTAGCGATTATATCCGCTTTTTGGTTGGGCCGCAGTTCTGGATTGGTGGATGAAGCTGGAAATCCTAATGGCGGGTTATTTGGAACAGCAGTGGCTACGATGGGAATGCTAAGCACTGCTGGCTATGTCTTGACTATGGACATGTTTGGCCCAATTGCTGATAATGCTGGTGGCATTGTGGAGATGAGTCAGCAGGTTATTTTTAAAGCATCATAATCATTACCATAACTATATATATAGCATTTAGTAGCAATGACTGTGATTTGGTTTTATGCTAAACTAGTTGTTATATGCTTCTCTATAGCCTGAAAGTGTTCGAGAAATTACTGACGTTCTTGATGCCGTTGGGAACACGACAAAGGCTACAACCAAAGGATTTGCTATAGGGTCTGCAGCGCTTGCCTCCTTTCTTCTTTTCAGTGCTTACATGGATGAGGTGTCTTCGTTTGCCCGTGTACCTTTTAAAGAGGTACGAATAAGTGTACTGTTGACGGGTTTGGTTATGCCCTGTGAATTGGTGATTCACTGCTGTTAGACTTAATCCTAAACTGTTTTCTCATTCAGGTTGATATTGCAATACCTGAAGTCTTTGTTGGTGGCTTGCTAGGCTCTATGCTTATTTTTCTCTTCAGTGCGTGGGCCTGTGCAGCTGTTGGGCGTACAGCTCAAGAGGTGGTAACTGAAGTGAGAAGGCAATTTATTGAGAGGCCAGGTATCATGGTAAGTATATTTCATCTAATCATCTTCACAAACTTTCTTTTGCAAATATATTGGGTGTTTGTTATTGATTATAGCCGTGTCTACAGGATTACAGGGAAAAACCAGATTACGGTCGTTGCGTAGCTATTGTAGCATCAGCCTCGTTGAGGGAAATGATTAAACCTGGTGCTTTGGCCATTATTTCTCCAATAGTGATTGGTGGGTGCAATTTCTTTGATTGCAGTATCTAATGCGTTGTTCAGTATGTTTTTGTATGAACTCCAACACTTATATGAGACTGTTTTACATGTGAAACAAATCCCTTAACATTATAATTAAATAACGATTACCGCATGATTTAAACTGGTCATACACTCTTACATGTTAGACCATCGCATTCAAGGCGCACGAGTGAATGAAGATTCCCGACTCTTACAAATCACCGTCTAAATTTTGTGTATTTACAGGTCTTGGGTTCCGAATTCTTGGACATTATGTTGGGCATCCATTACTTGGTGCAAAAGTTGTAGCTTCCCTACTGATGTTTGCAACTGTTACCGGCATCCTTATGGCACTTTTCTTGAACACTTCTGGTGGAGCTTGGGACAACGCAAAGAAGTATATAGAGACAGGGGCTCTTGGAGGCAAGGGTAGTGATTGCCACAAAGCTGCCATTACAGGAGACACGTAAGTTATATGAATAATATTCGTTATATACCTTGATGATTCCCGTCTCTTATTGTTTGCCTTTTTGAGTGCTTATTGTTTCCATTATTTGGATTGGTTGCTTATCTATTAATCCCTCCATTTCATTGATTTCTTCCACTACTTAACGGCACAATACTTCAAAAGAAAGATACTTTGATAAACCCATTAAGGTAGCGTTTGGAAACTCGAATTTCATTTCAAATCACGAATTTGAAATGAAAATTTTGAAATAATGAATCAAAAATTCAAATTCTTTGTTTGGGAGAACATGAACTTGAAAATCTTAGATTTGCAAAAATAAAACAACATTGTAAATTAAATAAGTAAATAATGCTAACAGTTCCTTGATCAAAAACCTACTCAATAACTGAAAAATTATTTCAAAATCACTCTTAATTTTGCTAATTTTACTCATCAATTAATAGAACAAACACAACCACATACACAATCGAAATACCCAATTGCAGGAAATTCTTCGGAAACTTCAGTTATGAGGATTTCATTCGTATTGTTGATATTTTGTTATCACTTGTTTACTGCTAAAATTCTGTAACGTATGATGTCTATAATCAGGCTATTTTGGGTCAGGTCTACTCGGATTTGTATTTTTCGGGTTTGGCTCAGTGTAATTATCAACAATGGCGAATATTCATCTTCTGCCACTTGACTCACTAAACTGGTTACTCCATATTATTTGGTTGCAGGGTGGGAGATCCTTTCAAAGATACGGCTGGACCTTCGATTCACGTCCTGATCAAAATGCTTGCGACAATTACTCTGGTTATGGCGCCTGTTTTCCTGTAAACTTGTCCATATCAATATTGCAGATTTAACTAGACGAGTACCATTGTCGTACCCTGACATATTTTATGTAGTTTGAGGGTCGCTAAATTTGCGGACTTTACTTATATTTAGTCACAGGAATTTTTGTTTCTCTTATTTTTGAATAATAAGATAAGAAGTCTTTTCTGCAGCAAATTGCGAATTGCTACCTTATTATCAATCTATTCCCCTTCTAAATATATTACTTGCATCAAATCGGCGATTGTTGCGATCGCTGATGGTAGATCCAGATGATAAGAAACTACAACTCGTTAATAGTTTATATTTTCTTAAAAAACAGAATAATTTGTGACTGCAAAAGTACCTACTATTGTCAACCACCCACCGGCCACCGGCCTCTTGTCAAATATTGCAAGGATCTTATTAGTAATGAAAGATGGGTGGATGATCAAGCTTGAGCACACATACAGAAAAGCCAACCGAGTAAGTGATTGGTTATTCTTCGAGATGACGTTC
Source organism: Heliosperma pusillum (assembly GCA_022085475.1). Taxonomy (NCBI): domain Eukaryota; kingdom Viridiplantae; phylum Streptophyta; class Magnoliopsida; order Caryophyllales; family Caryophyllaceae; genus Heliosperma; species Heliosperma pusillum. The sequence continues at coordinate 122,142 of JAIUZE010002142.1, forward strand.
TTGGAATGGCTACTCCGCATTTTATAGCTAGTTAATTTTTGCCCCTCTTGTACTTGAAAAAAAACAACACAAATTCTCTTGAAGACGGAATGAATCATTCCGTCTTCAGCTGAAGACAGGCCAAATGGGTCAGTTTAATGATAAATGTAACCATGTAACAAACAACCAGTTATAACTTTGAAATGTGGCTGATTACATTTGTCGCTAAAATTGTCACATTTAGTTCGTTTCAGCTGACGTAATTACTCGTCTTCAATGAGACCATTCCTCCATTCTTAATGTATATTTTTCAAAAAACAAGAATTCCTCCATTCTTTATTTATATTTTTCAAAAAACAAAAATTTCAAATGATACTTTCCTTGCATCCCTAACCCATACACAAACAAAAACAAAAACAAATTACAAAAGCCCAAAAAACCCAATTTTTTATTAACCCAAAAAACTTACATTTTTCACTTTCACAACCACTTAAAATCACAATTCATCTTCTCTCCAACATTTACTACAACTCTCAACTCTTATCCTAATTTCTCCCCTCATTTCACACCAATTCATCCCCAAATTAAAAAAAAATCTAGGGTTTAAGTTAACCTCCCCCAAAAAAAATGGAACAACCCAAATTCCCAAACACCTCTCAACCACCACCACCACCACCACAACAACAACCCACAAAGCAAAAACTAAATGTACCAACACCACAAGAACTAATAACCCATTATGAAAAACAAGGAATTAACACTCAAGAAGCTTCCATTAAAGTAATTGATGATCTCCAACACACTCTCTTTAGAATCATAACTTCTAAAAAAGGTAGAAAGGATAAGTTTATGGGTGAAGCTTCTAGAAAGCTTGATGCAGCTTGTAATCGACTAGCCATTGTTGAAAGGAAGATTGATTCGAAGCCGGGTTTTTCTGAGAGTTTCGTTATTGGTGTCGCCGGTGCGTCTGCTGCTCGTGGGATTTTTGCTGTTTGGCCGCAGGTTGCTGGAGCTGTTGTTAGTGTTTGGAATTCTGTTAGAGGGACTACTGAGAATTGATTGAATTTCGGGGTTGAGTCGGGTTATTTCGGGTTTTTATTGTTAAGTTGTTCGAAATTGTTTAGTTTTTAAGTTGTAATTCGGAATGTTTTAATAGAGTTTTTACTTTTTACTATATGTAAACTTAAATTATTAAGTTCGTAAGTAACTCTATTAAACAAACCGACGATTGAAATTTCGTGTGAGAAAAATATAAATTGGAGAATGTTGTCATCTATGTTAATTGATCATGTAATTCTAGAACCGGTCATAAGACCGTCTCTTCATACAAGTAAACTTAAACTCTTAAGTTCGTAAGTCACTCTATTGAACCGACATTTGAAAAGTTTGCTTAAGATTCGGTCGGAAGAAAAAAAAAATGCAACTGTTCGATCTATGTTTGGTTGATCGTGTAGTTCTAGGACCGGGTTAGTCTTGTCTAAAAGTCTAAGACCGTTAAAGTTAAATTCTTAAGTTCGTAAGTCACTCTATTAAAGGGACATTTGAAAAAGGGTTAATTGATAAAAATAATCCAACCTATTGCTGGTCCGCTCAAATTAACCCAACCTATTCATTATTCCATTTTAATCCAACCTATGCCTTCATTTAATTTACAACAACTCAAGGGAAGGGCAACCTATTGAATAGGTCACCCTTCATCTTAAGTGTATTACTTAGTTCATTTGGCAGTTTAGTTCATTCATCCTTCATCCATTTTTGCGTCTTTCTTTATCCTTCACCATTTTCAATCCATCAATATATATTCATCCTTCACCATTTTGCACAATTCTTCAGTGTTCTTCACTCTTATTGTGCCGCCATTGATGCAGTGCCGCCATTGATGCAGTGTCGCCATTGATGCAGTACTAAACTACTAATGAATAAGGTAATTTATAATTTGGGGGTTTTATTTTCAGTAGTTATAAAGTTTGTTTTCTACATTAATTACTTTGATTATGTACTCTATAATTTGTTTTTAGCTTTAATTTGATCTGAATTTGTTTTAGGGTTTATCTGATTATGCATGTTTTTGTTTTGAATGTTCTTTGCATTTGGGTTTAAATTCCTTCCTTTTGTATTGATTAATTGGCATCTTATTATTTCTTTAGGGAAATGTTTGGGAATGTGTTACTCTAAAAATGTGTTATGGAGGGTCATTTGCCAAGAATGAAGGGGGGTTTGTTTATACTGGTAGGCTATTTAGGACTACTTCTGTTGAGCGTGATGAGTTTTGTTGGTTTACTTTATTGGAAGAGTGTGAGAAATGTGGAACTTTCAAAAGGAATATAGATTCCATCTTCTTTATGAATCCTACTGTTGGGTTGGAAATGGTGATAGATGATAGTGGGGCCCAGGTAATGTGTAGTCTGGGTGTTACAGACAGAGTAATAGAGTGCTATATTGTGAATGCTGGTGATGTGCCCCATTTAATGCATTTGATAAAGTTGAGTGAGGGAGAAGATAATGCCTCAACGCTTGTTAAATGCACAAGGAAGTTGACTCCTAGAAGGAAGGTTGCCACAACTGATGAAAATCAGGGACCACCACTTATCAATGACCCAATTCAATATTCAGTAAATGATTCACAACCAAACACAAATGACTCTAACACCCTTATCAAAGAAACCCTAAAAGAATCCACTGAAAAAGGGAGCCAAGTTAGCACAGTCTACCAAATAACCTCGCCAAAAATTCCCACAAAACAAACATATGTTGAACAATCCTATGATTTGAATGATATAAGATTGGCAGATCTTTTTGTGGAACATGAAAAAGAGGCAGATTTGGCTTGTCTTAATGCTAAAGATTCAGATTGGGAGGATTTAAGTGAGGGAGAGGACCCTGGTTATAATCCTGATGATGATTCTTTAAGTGAGGATGAAGATAGTGAGGTGGAGCTAGTGGATGAAGGAGACATTGAAGAAGAGGAATTTAGTGAAGAGAACTTTTTAGAAGCTCAATATGAATCAGATGAATTGCCAGGGGATGAGGAGAATAAAGAAGCAAGGCAGAAAGTTAAGGATTGGAATGTGAAAGCCCTTAAGATTGCAAATCAGTTACAATTAGAAGCCTCTTCAGCACAGTTGGCTGGACAAGAAATTGAGGTTACAACACCTGCTGAAAAAGGAGATCTAAGTGATTATGACTTGAGTGGAGATGAAATACATACTCCTGCTGAAAGTGATGGTGAAGAAGTACCTGGTAAGAGGAGGAGATCTTCAGTGCCAGAGGTGAATGAAAGGACAGACTTTGCTAAGTTAAAGTGGTCTGTAGGGATCAAATTCCCTACAAGAGAAGTTTTTAGGGATTGTGTGGCAAGGTATGCCATTGCCCAGGGTAGAAATCTGACATTTGTGGTCAGTGATAAGAGTAGGGGTAGAAGACTTGGTGTGAAGTGTAAACAAGGCTGTCCATTTAGAGTATATGGTAGTTGGGACAACAAGTTAGCTTGTTTTTTAGTAAAAACTGTCAAACACTCTCATACATGTCAAAGGACCATGGAGAGCAATACACAATTGAAGTCTAGTTGGGTCGCCAAGCAATTCCTTGATGTATTCAAGTCAAGACCACACTGGCCTGCAGCAGATATAATACACAGTGAGGAGGGCATACAAGGTAATCATTAAGAAAGATTTTGCTTACAAAGTTAAGTACACAGCCCATAAGCTTCTACATGGGTCTATGAGAGACCATTACAGTAAACTTGGTAGTTATTTGAAAGCTCTTGAGAAAGAGTATCCTAAAAGTGTGTTCACTTTGACAACAAACCCTAATGCAGTAAGTTCAGTACCAGTTTTTCATAGACTATTTGTCTGTTTTGATGCACTGAAACAAGGGTGGCTGGAAGGTTGTAGGAAGATTTTGTGTATAGATGCTTGTTTCTTGAAGACATTCCTTGGGGGCCAATTGATTAGTGCAATAGGTAGGGATGGTAATGATCAAATGTTCCCATTGGCTTGGGGGGTTGTAGAAGGGGAGAACAATGAGAGTTATCAATGGTTCTTCAAGGAGTTAAAGAAGGCAGTAGGAGAGGAAGATGGTGATGGTTGGACCATCATTTCTGATGAACATCAGGTACATTATAACCTTTGTTTCTGCATTAACACATTTATTTCTGCTAGTAATCTCTTTTAAGTATCAGGTACATCATTTATTCATTTTTTTTGGCAGAGTATCTTAACAATGGTGGGAAAAGAGTTCCCCAAGGCAGAACACAGAAGATGTGCCAGACATATCTTTGCTAATTGGCACAAATCTTACAAGGGGGAGGAGATGAAGATGTGCTTTTGGAACTGTGCCAAAGCCTACAATTAGGCAGACTTTAATGAAGCTTTAACTGCAATGAAAGAGATAGACCCAAGAGCAGCAGATGCATTCATAGCATCTAATCCTAACCTGTTTTGTAGAGCTTATATCAGCACAAGGACAACCAATAATGTCATTGTCAACAACATGGCTGAGACCTTCAATGCATATATCATTAATGCAAGGTCAAAGCATTTGATATACATGCTTGAGGATATTAGGACAATGTTGATGCAAAGATTGGTGAAGAAAAGGACACATATGGAGGAATCAACATCAACAGTTTGTCCTAATATCCAGGAAAAGCTTGAGAAAGAGAAAGAAAAGGCTGCATATTGTACTCCTTTGTTATCTGATATAAACCAATTCCAAGTGAAGGATGGCCTAGATGAAGTGAAGGTAGACTTGTTGGAGAAAACCTGTACATGTAGGAAATGGGATGTTACAGGAATCCCTTGTTGTCATGCTGTGGCAGCTATATTTGAAATACATGCAAAGGCTGAGGATTATGTTCATCCCATGTATACAAGGGAAACTTACTTGAGGGCATATAAGTACTCAATTGCTCCATGTCCGGGTGAAAGACATTGGCCCAAAGTGGAGCAGCCTATGATCCCTCCACCCATCAAGATTGGTCCTGGTAGACCAAGAAAAAAGAGAAGAAGAGATCCCCATGAGGACCCCAAGAAAGGTGGAAAGTTAACCAGACATGGACTTGAGATGACATGTTCTGTATGTAAATCAAAAGATCACAATAAAAGGAAGTGTCCTCAAAAAGACAAAGTTATACCACCACCTCCAAAAAGAGGAAGGGGAAGACCTAGGATTGTAGGAAATAGAGAAGAAACAGCCTCAACCTCACAACTCCATCATGAAGCAACTGCCCAACCCACAAGGACAGGAAGGGGTGGAAGGGTAATAAGAGGAGGAGGTAGGGGTACTGGAAGAGGAGGCAACAGTTGGGGTGCAAGGGGAGGCAGAGGCAGAAGAGGCAGAGGGGGTGGAAGGGTAAGTAACCACTATTATTTCATTGATGTAGCCATTGTTATAGTCATTGTTATTTTATTGTTGTAGCCACTGTTATTACATTGTTGCTATTGTTTTACTTCCAGGCACCTCAGGGCCTTGGTGTCCTTATTGATGATCGAGGTAATGCATTTACCAATGTCCCAGGCAATCAGAGAGGGCCAATAAGCATTTTCTCAGCTCCTGAATCAAGCAGCCAAGGAAACACACAAATTTCAACAAACTTGCAGCATTGAATGAATGATGATTTCATTTTGAATCAAGCAGACAAAAGCTACTGTCACTGATGATGATTTCATTTTGAATTAGGATGTCTTTCAATGTTTATTTTCAAGAACTTATAATGTATTGAATGAATGAGAAATTAGAACTTCTTATGTAATGGCATATTTTGAACAACAAAACAATGTCTTTCAATATTATTATATAAATTAAGGATTTGCTACATTGCATTGTATTACTTGATTACATACCCCTTACATTAAGAAAATTACATATTTTTCACCATCCAACAAAGTGCAAAAAAAATCCAGGAAAACATTAAACAACTCGTAACTAATTTCTCTGTTTTAATATGTCTTTTAACTTCAAGTCTTAATTCAAGCAACTCTTCCTTCAATTTTTGATTCTTCATCTTGATTTTCCTGATCTTCTCTTCAAAAATATCCGTATCCATCTTCTCTTCCAACTCAAAAAATCCACATCCATTATGCTACAACATTAATTTATACATCAATTTGTTACTGTTCCGACTCAAACTACTAATCCAATAAAAAAAATAATTTAATGAGCTTGAAAATCAGGTTACTTACTGGCCACAAGGAACAACCATAAAACGATTTTCCGACATTGACACCCTTCTTCACACGCCTCAAGACCGTAGGTAATTGGTGGTTGCATAAAACATCTTTTCTGACATTGAAACTCCTTGAATATGAAGAAGATGAAGATGACATTCTTAAAATTAAACAAATACAAAAGCTGAAGATTATATAAGAGGGGAGAGAGAAAAAAAAAAAGAGAAAAAAAAAGATGTGAATTAAATGAAGAGGTGGGTGAAGAAGATGAAGATTATATAAGAGGAGGAGGGTGAAAGGATGGTAACCTACAAACTAATTGGACTTACCGGTTATAATAGGTAAGTAAGGGGGAGAGGGTGTTGTAAATTAAATGAAGGCATACGTTGGATTAAAATGGAAGAATGAATAGGTTGGGTTAATTTGAGCGGACCAGCAATAGGTTGGATTATTTTTATCAATTAACCCTTTGAAAAATGAAAAGTGTGTTTAAAATTTTGTAGCAAGGAAAAAAATTGGCGAATGTTGTCATCTATGTTAGTTAATCATGTAATTATAGGACCGGTGAGTCTTGTCTAAGACCGTCTCCCGTCTCTTCGTATAAGCAACGTTAAATTTTAAGTTCGTAAGTCACTCTATTAGACTGACATTTGAAAAGTGGTAGAAAGAATTGGCGAATGTTGTCATCTATGTAACTATGTTTAACTGATCCCGTCTCTTCATATAAGTAAACTTTAAATTATTAAGTTCGTAAGTGACTCTATTAAACCGACATTGAAAAAGTATATTCAGAACTACGTAGCAAGAAAAAACAGTGGCAAATGTTTCTCATCTATGTCAATTGATCACGTCATTCTGGCATCGGTTAGTCTTGTGTGACGTGGTTTTACGTTAACGTACATAATGTAAAACGGATTCATACACATCTTATTAATGGGTAAAAATACTTATTATGAAAAACCGTCTTACAATAAACTTGTGTACAAGGCGGCCTTACATGAATATTAATGTTTTATTTTGACCAACCTTTAAAACAATCACATTTGTATCAATAAACGACATTGGTATGACTGCTTAGACTAATTCACGTGAAACCGTCTCATATCAAAATTTGATAGCGACCCGGAAAAAAATTGAGAAAAAAATTTTATCTGCACAACTGAGCATAAGGCTGAAGAAGCTGATCAGTAACATCAGGAGAACAACATTCACTTAAATCATTAGAACTTATGACATCAATTTCATCAACATTGTGAAAATGCAAGAATTCATCATTCTTTTGTCCAACCATCTTCAAAATCTTGTCGAAAACCGAGATTTCGCAAGGTATCTTAAGAACACCTTCTTGTTGGAATCCAAACTCTTTCTCAGCTTCAGTCAGTAAAATCACAAATGCTTGATGACTTAAGTAATGTGTTGGGATGACATATCTCTTGAGTTGTTCTTTGCCTACACATATTGCTAAATACCCTTTTGGCACATAATCTATAGAAAAAATAGAGTTTTCTGAAAAAGATAGTGTTTTTTTTAGGAATTTAATGCCTTTGTTTCCTATGCTAATATTTTTGTTATTTGTTTTTGAATTTGCATTTGAAAGTTTTCTCCATTTTTTTAGGATTTGATGAAGTTTTACTATTTGAATGATCTTGTTAAACCCTTTTGAATCCATAATAATAATTCTACTATGTTTGAAGTTTTGTTATGTATGATTTGATTAATTAAGTTGTTGTGTAAGAAAAATGTGTTAAAGGGCCATTTTAAAGGAGGTGTGAAGAGTTAAAGGGGTTAAATGAAGACGGTCATGAGTCATGACTTGACTTAATATTCGATATACATATATATACAACGTTCTTATACGAGTTTTCGACTAAGTCATGACTCATTACATTATATAAGACGAAATTAATCAAATAATGTAGAGAATAAACTGAGTGCAATCAGAAAGCAACCCTTTTATTTGTTTATACAACCATAATAAGTCCATCACCCAATTCATTTGGTATCAAATCAATGATTAGCTAAAGAACAAATGAAGATTTATATATATATTATGTGCAAAAGAATATGATCCAAATTAACAAGTCAACTAATCAGAAATAATCTGTAAATAAATGTTGGTGTATATTTAATTTATACATAAGAAACCAAGATTACAGAAGGCTTAATTCTGCAACCTAAGATTCATATTACCAGTTTATCACATAAAGCCAATTACTACTACGCGTATGTTATGACCACCTAAATCATAGATAATGACCTGAAGCCTAATCCGTAATCACGATTGTCGATTAAATAACTAAAGTCGATACCCTATCAAAACCCGATAGATTTAACCTCGCAAACTTTTATAAATTGGTCGTGAATTCATGATACAGTGTTGTATCACGCATCTGATATATAAGACGGTCACCCATCGGCTAATGACCATGCCTAAAGCATTATATTCGCAACATTGATTTTCAAAGTGGTTCCGATATAGGTCACAGCCACATGAAACAACATCGAAAGTTCTGCATATGAACACATTGTAAAAATCAATTTTGCAGCGGCAACTGAAAATCAACATAAATTCGGTTTTATCAAAGAAAGAACAGAATGGCTAAAATGTTGGTAAATCATAGAGATTAGAGACCGGCTCTATTGATCGATCCATAATGAAGATTATTACATTCGAGAAAAACATTAAATTCTACTTTTCTTTTCTCTATACTCAAAATTGATACTTCCTTCATACGAAGACTACCCGATTTTTCTCCGATTGAGAACTTTTTTAAGAAGCGATTCTCTTCCAGGAAACGGATTATAAACACCCGTTTCTCCATCATCACGGCTTCCAGCACCGCCTTTTCTCCCTTGTTCCTCGTCGACATTATAACCGCTCTTATTCTCGTTCACATTTCTTACACTTCTCACTCTCAACCTCTCTCGTCTCTCATTTCTCGCCTCTTCAACACTCAACTTCGCGTCATTCTTATTACTCCTTCCATCCCACTTACCAGAACCTCGACCCTCAAGAGACCGACTTCCTTCCTTAATTCTCGGAATTCTCCCACCTTTCGACGTCCCAAGCGTCTGAAAATCAACCCGGCCCCACCCGGTTTTATCCTCATTATCCCACCCGAACCTCTGACTTAACTCAAGCAACTCATCAACCGGGCGCACAGACATAGAATTCAGGGCTAACACATTGCCATTCAGTAGCTTATCAGCGTACTCCCACTCGACACGGTCATTGTATACCGGGTCTTGCAGGACTTCATCAGCTAGGTGGGCCCACTCCTCAAAGTCCCTAGCTCTAAGGTTACTGGACACCCATTTAAGGTAAGTTGATGGAAGTGTTCCGAGCATTCGACCCTTGTATTTGCCGAAGTCTATGACTCTGTCTCTAGCTGGGAGTGATGCCGAAATGACTAAATTCCGCCGTATCTTCGGTTTTGGTAAATTGGGGAGGCTGAGATGTGTGTTTAGTGGGTGTTTGACAAGGAATGAAGACATTGCACGGACTAAGGATATGAAGAACAGATGTATGCGGTTGATACTTGATAGCTCTGTATAACAACACTATCTTATCCTTATTATCTTATCCTTAACCGTCGAGAAAACAACAGAACTTTGAACGATGCCCAAGTATTTACGAAAATGGAGTCGCAAATTCAGACATACAAAAAGTTAAGTAGGAAGATTACGGTGAAAATGAGAGAATGTTTATAGATTAGTTTTACATGCACGACAATTTAATACTCTTTCCGTCTCAATCATTTGTTTACCTTTTATATTCATCGTGAGGAGTATTTCAATCAAAGGTAAACAGATGATTTGGAAGAAGGGAGCATAAGAATTTGTTATCTACAAATTTGAGTTGTTTTAAGAGTCTTACATACATGACGCGTAAACCATGCAGTCGGCAGTAACAAGACTAGATAATCAATGCAAGACTAGCGAGCATGTATTGATTCTTTTGAGTATTCATTGATATCGTCCAAAAAAACATAGCAATCATTTCACAAATAACAACGTCCCAGATTGGGTTACGCTGTTATAAACTGTACAAAACGGCTACAACTGTTGGGGCTCTACATCCAGCAAATTACAGCATTGAGTATGATACAACTATCGAGTTGCATAAGAAACTGCGCTAGCTAGACCACGATTACAAAAGAGAACTCTCAGTAGATTCCTGGTATGATCCTGTAAGGAACCTTAGTGCAGTATAATTTCCAATACTTGCCATACCTGCAAACAGTCACCCCCTTCATATTAGGGTTTATAGACATGAAATATGTCTATTATGGAAATGCTTTAAAAAATTACGACAATGAAACTCTTCGTTTTGAAAGCAAGTACGTTTTCACGTAATTTTTCTGCAAGATGGCCTAACTATACCTTATTGTCACACAAGGCAAGTACTCACTTGGAGATCGCCATCCACCAAATCATATTTTTAGAAAAAAGATGAATACTCATTTTAGGTTTTGTGTAAGACGGTTTTAACAGTAATTTACTGTCACACCAGTGTAGTACTCATTTAGTGATCAAAACAGTTAATTAAATGAGTACAAATTTAGGTTTGTGTGAGACAGTTTAAGAATAACTTATTGTCAAACAGTCTTATACAAAGCAGGTCGAGTGATGCAATATCAATTGACTTACTTGGATCGGCATCGATCATCATCTCTTTTAGCTCGGTCGAAAAGGAGGATGGTGAGGAAGATCAAGTAAAAGTAAGGAAGAAACTGTAGAAAGTAAGCACAGCACAATACTCGAATTATTTATAGATAGAGAGAAATGGCAAATTCAGGACAGTTTTGAGAGGGAAAAATGGAACAACCAGAGACAAAAAAAATGGAAAAACAAGTCCTTTCTATTTGCCTTACATGATCAAAAAGAACTGGGACTGTCCAGAAAAAAGCGGCCAAAATTTCAGGGACGTAATGGAAATGCCGAGACAAACCCCACCTGAGAATGAATGTAAATCAAATAAATAGCAAAAGGTCATATAAACATGGTTCTAAATGCATTTGAAGGTATTCAATCTTTGCTACTTTTTTATACGTAATCAATTCCTTTACTTATTAATCACTCCAAATATGTGTAGAGATACATTGTAAAAAAAATTAAAAAAGTAAGGTTTTGAATTTTGATTAACAAAATGAAAATTTTCATATTACTCCTTTCGATCCACAATGGTCCGCCCACATTTCTTGCTGCTCCTCCCATTAAGAACTTGCCTCATTTGGCAAAAATTAATGGACAAAAGACCAACTTTTCCTCGTATCTTATACATGTTCACAGAAATATCAGTACTTTGTTCTAATTTAAATGATTACCGCCTAAGTTCCATTTTACGAAAGTTGTAATCTGATATTGGTTAAAGTTGACATTTTTAGACCACCAACGTCAAATGGGGACATTATAATAAATTAGATTATTGGAGGAAGAACCATATAAGACTCACCAGCCTGATGTCAATAGAATGCTACTTTTGGTTTCTCCGGATGTTGTGGTATACGAAGCTACAATCTGTACGAGATTTTCAATATATACTTTCACTGAGTACATGATTGATTACCTGACATGGGAAATAAAGTAGATGGAGAAAAAAAAAAAGGCAGGTTATGGTATGTGGTTCACCTTGGATGGAGCTTTTCCCCAAACTAAGCATTTGCCATTTGTCCTACGGAACTCCTGTCTCTGTCTATCGCAGTCGTAATTGATAAAAATGCACAAGATTCCAGCAGCGAGAATGGAAACTGAATGCTGAAGCAGTAATCAGAAGGTTAGGACTCAGAAGAATCGAAATAGTGACTGCTTTAAAACACGATAATGTGAGATATACTTTTCAGTTACTTATGCTGCCCTTTAAGAGTTTTTACAATAAGACAATCCCAATGACTTAATGAGGAACTTACTTGGGTTCCGAGATGCACAGGGTGGTTGACCAGATACATGCCCGAAGAAGTATAAACAGACGGAACCCATGCCAGACATCCCCAGCAAATGTAAAAGCCAGCTGCCACAATCAATTTCAGACATCACAGGATCAGTTCGGAACTGATAAGTAAGACACTATTGCTCCTCAGAAATCATTAAATCTTGCACTTTCTTCGGAATTCATATGACCATGCAAACTAGGCCTAATCTATTTTCAGATTAGACTGGTCTAGTATCGGCTTAATAGCCTACTAACGGGCTGTATCATTACTATCATCCAAATTCGACTATTTTTAGCAATTTTTCATAAATTGGAAAATATCATCACGAAAAGTTGGAAATCCTTTACATAAATGCCGATACACTACAGCCGATATTGAATACCATGATGCCAGATTCCCAATATGCATGGCCTAAAAAGTTAGAGATACTATCCTACAGAGAGACACTAAACAAAAAATGTAAGGCAAACTGATAATCTCATGAAACACAAAAAAAAAAAAAAAAAAAAAGCAAAGCACAAAGGTAGCATACCTCGATCATGGGCAATGTCCATGGTATTCCAATATCCATCTTCCCACCAAAAGAACTTTGCGACGTATGCAATCATTAAGATAGCATTTATTGCCATGGAATCAGCAACCATACCATAAAGCTCATACTGTTGCAATTGCATGAAAATAGAAGAGCGGTTTCAGTACTAAGACAAAGTTTGTTTACTTAAACGAAAATTACATGTAGTAGCCCTCCTCGGGTTTGACACATTTCCCTTCGTGAACTTTTATATATAGCTCACATGTCCTTTATTAATTTTGAAGGGAAATTACTTATGATTAAAAAAAAACATAATTGATATGTCCGTGATATCCTTAAAAATGTCAATTTCATTACATAACCTTAAATACCTCTCCTAATGACTCGATGAGAAACTGAAATGAATAAGCAACCATTGTACTTCTCTAATAAAGCCTCACCCTTAAATACTCATAGAATAGAACAGCAGTTTCTTTTCTGAATGATCTAGGATATAGTCTAGCCCCGACTATGTTTCATGCCATTTATAAGGCTACTCCTATTCTGAGCTAGTGGGCTACTATAACCAGATCATCTAAAAGAAACTTCTACGCCGCATTCAAGTTCCTAAATGTATTGGATAGATAGATGCATATAATTCAAGTATACACGTAACAGATACTCAAATTATGAAAGGCGAGTAACCTGCTTAATGCAGTAGGTCAAAGCAAGAACTGCCCAGGACATCATCCCGAATCTGCAGTTTGTGAAAACTTTTATATCGAAGTTCTTACCGATTCGTGGATAGAGCTCCATCCCCTGTCAAAAGGTAAAAAGCATTATGAGCGAGACTTGATAGGCTATAGGAACTGAACTTTGCGGACTACAGTTACATGCATGCTTCTACTGTGTGGTTCAATGAAACTCACCCAATAGAAATCGATAATGAAGTTACCAGAAGAACCAGAATCTGTGGAGGACGGTGCAACATGCCCCTACATGCAGATCAATATTGTGTTAGAGACTTGAACCAGAAACATGGTTTGTGTAAGAAGGAAACCAATGGTCAAATGAATTCTTCAGTAACTCGCACTTTTATGTACAAGAAAATGCAGAAGATGAAGCTTCCAAATATAAGTGTCGAGAATATCTCGCCCAAATGATCATACACAATGGCTGGATTGAATATATTAAACCTGAAACCAGATCAACAAAACTAGGTAAACACTATAGTTCATCCTGATATTACATGTAGCCTTTCGTTCAAATAAAATATGTTCATAACCATGAAAAGTTCACAGAAAACACGAAAAAATGTTTTAAAAATAAAAGCTTTATACAGAGAATGACATGCATAATAATTCTCAATGGAAACACCCAGCATAGGAGTACAAAATAACTAACATTACCCTAGTGCCTCAAGGGTTCTGACAAATAGTGAAAATAAGGGGGTTATCTTAAGTATAATTTAAACAGTTAACAGCCATATTATGGCACATCATAGCATGAACGCTGCAGAGAGCATTAACCAGCTAGATCAGATAAGGAACGCCATCCGTCACATTTAGATCGTGCCCATTAGATACAAGTGATCTAACAACGCAAACTTTAACTGACATTTTTTCACAGCAAAGTTGATGATGGTTGACCAAAAAAGTCAAATGGTAAACCTGGGATGGAAATAATATTCTGATTTCAGAACACCATGCGATAATGACAATTTGCATGTTCATACACAAGAACACCGAACACCCAACTTTTGATTTCTCCTTGCACTTTACACCAACAAAAGTTAACAAAGATACTGCACCATTTTGGCGAGTTCAAAAGATTCAATCTAATTAATTGATGTAAAAGCAAGGTACAAGAAGCTGAAAATAGATAGATTAGTCCATGTACTCACCACCAAAGCCCAATGTAAGTGGCCAAGGTGATAATGAAGGCTGCGATGCCATTTGCCTGCAATAGAACCAAGATATATATTATTTCAGTATCTGCTACACTTGATCAACCAGAAACAAATCTGGTAGCATGAGAAGAAACAATATCAAACAGAAACAAACGAAAATGAAAAGAATGCCAATATCAAGCCGTGCATATGGCAGACCTTATAGATAGGACGATTTCCTTTGGGAGATATAGGGCCTTCTACTCTCTTCCCTGGTAAGAGTAGCTGAAGGGCCGCCTCAAAAGCTCCATAACAAAAGATGATTTTGCAAGCGGTAACTGAGGGTTTTGGCCATATGTCATTAAAACCTTGTATCCCATGCTCCCTCAGGGTTCCCCATGTTTGAAAGACGGAACCATCAGCATGCACCATTGTATACCATCTGCATTAGACGCAAATTTGTTACTTGGGTGTTTTGTAAAAAATCAGCATAGCACACCAGATTTCTACATAATACTGTCAGTGGCTTTAAAGAGTCTGACCCTACAAGGCAGACATGCACATAGAAGCCGAAGTGTAACATAATTACATCGGTGTTCATAAGATGACAAAACAATGTTAGTGGACATCATTAGGTACTTCCTAATCATAAAAGCACAATTTATACTGTATACATCGACAAAAAACGCATCTTTGTGGATCGTAACATTTCTGCACTTTTATCTCGTCCCACCTAGTATTCTTATTAATAGATTTCGTGTCCTCGTCAACCAGATTCAAAGCTGCAATCATATTAAATTACATGTTCTCAACGCGCATGAGATTAAGAACCACAAGGAGACAGCAACAACAAATAAATAAACTCATAGGAAATAAACAACTAACTCCAACTGTTCAAGCTTATAAATAAATTGATTAGTGGAGCATACAACTCCACTATAACTTGCATTGACAAATTTCCTCAGACTTCCAAACAAAAAGTTATCATATACTTTATAAACGTCATAGATTGACCAACACCAAACCCATCAATAATATTCCAAGATCACAAATCCTAATTTAAATCGGTTGTAAGCGTAAAACGGATCAAAAACACCACATGCACCTGGTTAGGAATGAACACTTATTAGTCCTAGAGATACTCCAAATGTTTTCGGATCCATTTCATATTCAAGACGGTTTTAAGATATACTCACTATTACAAGATACTTACTTTAATCACTAACCAACTCCCCAAAGCGTTAGTCTTGGATAAGGCGGTTTTACACTAATATAGTTGTAAAACGGATCTAAACACAATCCTACAATCCTATTAGTGGGTAAAAGTGGTTATTAAAGTATACCCGATATATGATAAATTTGTGTAAAACCGTCCTACACAAGTATATGTGCTTCCAAAATCCGATAAATCAAATTACCCATCATTATAAAAACCAAACTACCTCAGATCCAATTCATTCAAACCAATCAAAATTAAACTCAAATTGCATCACCAACCCATATAATTACTCAATAAACCAACAATCACACAATACAATTTTACCCACAAAAAAAAAAAAAAAAAAAAAAAAAAACAGAACTTGCAATACTTACAGAAGAATGACAAAGGGGGGACAAAGAGTGAGAAGTGACAACATAGAAACATAAGTAACTAAAGGAGAATGAACTGTTTTCGAATCCCCCATTGTTTTTTCTCCAAAATTTCTTCTTCTCTCAACTTTTTAACACTAAAGTTTGTAACTTTTTGCTCAAATCTTTTCTGGGTATTTCACTACAAATATAACCCAGAAAAATCAGTACAGATGAAGTGTTGCTTTCTTGACTTAAATGAGTCTACCCTTCAATATTAAAGACAGTGTGATAAGTTTGAAAGAGATCATCTTTCAGTCTTTCAAGTCAAGTGCATAAAATTGGACTTTTCTAAAATGGGGACAATATTCATAATATTGATTCGTTTTTTTCCCTGAAAAATCGTTTTTCTTTGGACAGTCAGTACTCAGTACTACTCTAAGTACTCACTACTGTCATGTCACTACTCAAGTACGAAGTATTTAGGGGTCGTTTGGTTCAAACATTCGGAATGGATTGGAATGGATTCTAACATTCCAAAAGCTCCAACCAAACACCCCCTTAGTTAGTACACGAGTATTTTTTTAGTTCATCCTTTTTACTATTTCGGTTGGTCTTTCTTAAAACAATTATATATTCGTTTTAAGTATATAAAACGGTTAAATATGACCTTGAAAAATAGTTTGTCATTCTCTAGAGATATGTTTTTTGTATTGTTCATCTATTTGATATGGTTTATTTTTTAAGAAAAATTTGTCTGTCTTAGACAATAATTTGTGATGTTTTATTTGAGGTTTTGATTAGTATATACTGTTGGAGTTTTTTTTTTTCAAAACGGTGTTGAAAGAAAATTATGAAGAAATTGATGCGGTATGAATATATTAGTGTTTACTTATGAATGTATGATGAAAACGAAGGATTGCCTATAAAAAAGGCGATAAATACTCTGATTTCTTTATATAAATCAAGTAATGTGGAGATCTTCGAAAATAAAGAGAAGACTGAGATAGAAGAATTGAAAACTTGTTGTCTTTGTTGCTAAGTCGGTTTCTTTTGGGTTGGAAACCTATCAATTGCTTCAATACAAAGGTAAATCTATTCGGGATTGTGATAGAGAGGGTCAGTCATATGATATCTATGTTTTCACCAATTCGTTCCCTTACGACATATTTAGTTTTCATAAGGATAGCGCCATGAGCAGCAGGCAACTGCTTGGTAGGCTAACAACCTAGTAAATTGGGTCATTATATTTTTTAATAAAAGAGATGAGGTCTTACTTTGCATCCCATCGAGAACAAAGGGCAAAGTAGCACTCGATCTCTCACAATCAATTTATTACGTTTTGATATTATGTGCAATTACCCTTAGACCAATGGCAAAGTAAATGTTACATTTGATGTGAATGCCAGAAAGTGTTCTGTAGTGAAAAGGGGGGGGGGGGTAGTATCCTTTTTGAAAGAGGCTCATCTTTTGCTCAAACAAGTACCATGACTGAAAATGGGTGGCTAGTTAATTAAGTCTTTACAAGGGCTAATGGTGATCACAAATCCAAAGATTCCAAGGACAAGCAACATCACATGGTCCCTCTTGTGTCTCATAAAGATGCCAAGCCAAGAGGAAGGACAAGGACAAGGATTGGCAGCCAAGACAAGGACATGGCAGTCCCTTGTCTCAGCCCCACAATCCGAGACAATGACAAGGACATGGTAAGACAAGGACACGGCCCCATGACAAGGACATGGCAGCATCTTGGCAAGCCAAGACACGGCCATGACAAGGCCATGGCAGCCCCTAGGAGGACCAAGACACGAGCCAAGACAAGCAGCAAGACAAGGACATGGCTGTCCATTTGTCTCGGTCATGACAAGGACATGCCTGTCCATTTGTCTCGGTCAAGACAAGAGCATAGCAGCCCCACTTGTCTCGGTCAAGACAAGGACATGCCCATCACATGCCAGCCACATTGCCCAAGCCAAGACAAGTCCAAAGACAAGGACATGGCTAGTCATGACAAGAACATGGCTAGTCATGACAAGGACAAGGGCCCCTGCCATGGGCAGCATATGTTGGTCCGGTTTTCAACAGTCCCTTGGACTGTTTAGACTAGCTTTTATGATGTCCTTTTGTTTGTATTGCTTTATCATATTGTCCTCTTGCTCCTTTTGATTGTAGCCATTAGATGTAGCTTTTTAGATGGATGGATAGGATGTAATGTGAGCCCCTATATAAGGAACTCACCACCCCTTGTAATATTCAGTTTTTGATAATGAATTAAAAAGAGTTGTGTCAAACACAAACTTGAGGGTTAGCTCAAGGAGCACCTCGTCACAACCAATAGTGGCCATGCCTTTCTTGGTTGTTCGATTAAGGGAGGTTAACCTGTGCTAGGCTGTGGTTAAGCTCTCCTAATCGGCCAGGCCTGGTGGTCGCCCTGTGCTAGGCTGTGGGTGATCGACCTACGTCTGTTAGTGAGGTTAGTTTGGTTCTGTGCTAGGCTGTGAGCTAAGCTAAACTTGCTGTCCAGGTTGAGGTCCAAACTTGTGCTTGTCTGTAGTTTGGGTCTTGATCATATCGAGCTTGTGTTAGGGAGGTGGACTTGTGTGGTTCAACTCCTTGGCTCGAGTAGGTTGTGGGTCGAGCCATGAGCCGGTCTTGTGGCCCTTGGTTCACAACCATATCTTTCATGTTTTTCATAGGCTTAGGAAACAAATAAACCCCCATAAGTCCCCCTTTTGTTGCTGCCACTTTGGGGCAGCCCCTTGGTCGTCATTCGGACTTTGGGCCGTTCATAGGGTCCTCCACAAAAACGCATAGACCCCCCTAATTACGCTGCAAAGTGGTATCAGAGCTTAGGCTCTTGTGTTTTCTCAAACCAAGACGATCTTGGAAGATTTGGGGTCATGGATGTGCAAAGGAGTCGTCCTTCAAACCTGTGCAAGGCTGTGGTTTGTAGGTTCTAGTTTGATAACCTGTTAAGGACACTTGTGCTAGGCTGTAGTGTCTTGGGTCAAGCTAGGCAACGAAAGGATCCTAAACCTGTGCTAGGCTGTGGTTAGGAGTCCTCTTGTCGTGCCTTCTTCATCATACATGTTTCTAGTTTTCTGAAATTGTGTTGTTGTGAGTCACAGTCTAAGTTACTGTTGCGTTGTTGTTTACTACCTCTTATTTCTTTTCACACAAAATTTGAGGACAAATTTTCTTTAACAAAGGGAGTTTGTAGTGAAAAGGGGGGGGGGTAGTATCCTTTTTGAAAGAGGCTCATCTTTTGCTCAAACAAGTACCATGACTGAAAATGGGTGGCTAGTTAATTAAGTCTTTACAAGGGCTAATGGTGATCACAAATCCAAAGATTCCAAGGACAAGCAACATCACATGGTCCCTCTTGTGTCTCATAAAGATGCCAAGCCAAGAGGAAGGACAAGGACAAGGATTGGCAGCCAAGACAAGGACATGGCAGTCCCTTGTCTCAGCCCCACAATCCGAGACAATGACAAGGACATGGTAAGACAAGGACACGGCCCCATGACAAGGACATGGCAGCATCTTGGCAAGCCAAGACACGGCCATGACAAGGCCATGGCAGCCCCTAGGAGGACCAAGACACGAGCCAAGACAAGCAGCAAGACAAGGACATGGCTGTCCATTTGTCTCGGTCATGACAAGGACATGCCTGTCCATTTGTCTCGGTCAAGACAAGAGCATAGCAGCCCCACTTGTCTCGGTCAAGACAAGGACATGCCCATCACATGCCAGCCACATTGCCCAAGCCAAGACATGTCCAAAGACAAGGACATGGCTAGTCATGACAAGGACATGGCTAGTCATGACAAGGACAAGGGCCCCTGCCATGGGCAGCATATGTTGGTCCGGTTTTCAACAGTCCCTTGGACTGTTTAGACTAGCTTTTATGATGTCCTTTTGTTTGTATTGCTTTATCATATTGTCCTCTTGCTCCTTTTAATTGTAACCATTAGATGTAGCTTTTAGATGGATGGATAGGATGTAAAGTGAGGCTCTATATAAGGAACTCACCACCCCTTGTAATATTCAGTTTTTGATAATGAATTAAAAAGAGTTGTGTCAAACACAAACTTGAGGGTTAGCTCAAGGAGCACCTCGTCACAACCAATAGTGGCCATGCCTTTCTTGGTTGTTCGATTAAGGGAGGTTAACCTGTGCTAGGCTGTGGTTAAGCTCTCCTAATCGGCCAGGCCTGGTGGTCGCCCTGTGCTAGGCTGTGGGTGATCGACCTACGTCTGTTAGTGAGGTTAGTTTGGTTCTGTGCTAGGCTGTGAGCCAAGCTAAACTTGCTGTCCAGGTTGAGGTCCAAACTTGTGCTTGTCTGTAGTTTGGGTCTTGATCATATCGAGCTTGTGTTAGGGAGGTGGACTTGTGTGGTTCAACTCCTTGGCTCGAGTAGGTTGTGGGTCGAGCCATGAGCCGGTCTTGTGGCCCTTGGTTCACAACCATATCTTTCATGTTTTTCATAGGCTTAGGAAACAAATAAACCCCCATAAGTCCCCCTTTTGTTGCTGCCACTTTGGGGCAGCCCCTTGGTCGTCATTCGGACTTTGGGCCGTTCATAGGGTCCTCCACAAAAACGCATAGACCCCCCTAATTACGCTGCAAAGTGGTATCAGAGCTTAGGCTCTTGTGTTTTCTCAAACCAAGACGATCTTGGAAGATTTCGGGTCATGGATGTGCAAAGGAGTCGTCCTTCAAACCTGTGCAAGGCTGTGGTTTGTAGGTTCTAGTTTGATAACCTGTTAAGGACACTTGTGCTAGGCTGTAGTGTCTTGGGTCAAGCTAGGCAACGAAAGGATCCTAAACCTGTGCTAGGCTGTGGTTAGGAGTCCTCTTGTTGTGCCTTCTTCATCATACATGTTTCTAGTTTTCTGAAATTGTGTTGATTGTGAGTCACAGTCTAAGTTACTGTTGCGTTGTTGTTTACTACCTCTTATTTCTTTTCACACAAAATTTGAGGACAAATTTTCTTTAACAAAGGGAGTTTGTAGTGAAAAGGGGGGGGGTAGTATCCTTTTTGAAAGAGGCTCATCTTTTGCTCAAACAAGTACCATGACTGAAAATGGGTGGCTAGTTAATTAAGTCTTTACAAGGGCTAATGGTGATCACAAATCCAAAGATTCCAAGGACAAGCAACATCACATGGTCCCTCTTATGTCTCATAAAGATGCCAAGCCAAGAGGAAGGATGAGGACAAGGATTGGCAGCCAAGACAAGGACATGGCAGTCCCTTGTCTCAGGCCCAACAATCCGTGACAATGACAAGGCCATGGCAAGACAAGGACACGGCCCCATGACAAGGACATGGCAGCATCTTGGCAAGCCAAGACACGGCCATGACAAGGCCATGACAGGCCTAGGAGGACCAAGACACGAGCCAAGACAAGCAGCAAGACAAGGACATGGCTGTCATGACAAGGACATGCCTGTCCCTTTGTCTCGGTCAAGACAAGAGCATAGCAGCCCCACTTGTCTCGGTCAAGACAAGGACATGCCCAACACATGCCAGCCACATTGCCCAAGCCAAGACAAGTCCAAAGACAAGGACATGGCTAGTCATGACAAGGACATGGCTAGTCATGACAAGGACAAGGGTCCCTACCATGGGCAGCATGTGTTGGTCCGGTTTTCAACAGTCCCTTGGACTGTTTAGACTAGCTTTTATGATGTCCTTTTGTTTGTATTGCTTTATCATATTGTCCTCTTGCTCCTTTTGATTGTAGCCATTAGATGTAGCTTTTTAGATGGATGGATAGGATGTAATGTGAGCCTCTATATAAGGAACTCACCACCCCTTGTAATATTCAGTTTTTGATAATGAATTAAAAAGAGTTGTGTCAAACACAAACTTGAGGGTTAGCTCAAGGAGCACCTCGTCACAACCAATAGTGGCCATGCCTTTCTTGGTTGTTCGATTAAGGGAGGTTAACCTGTGCTAGGCTGTGGTTAAGCTCTCCTAATCGGCCAGGCCTGGTGGTCGCCCTGTGCTAGGCTGTGGGTGATCGACCTACGTCTGTTAGTGAGGTTAGTTTGGTTCTGTGCTAGGCTGTGAGCTAAGCTAAACTTGCTGTCCAGGTTGAGGTCCAAACTTGTGCTTGTCTGTAGTTTGGGTCTTGATCATATCGAGCTTGTGTTAGGGAGGTGGACTTGTGTGGTTCAACTCCTTGGCTCGAGTAGGTTGTGGGTCGAGCCATGAGCCGGTCTTGTGGCCCTTGGTTCACAACCATATCTTTCATGTTTTTCATAGGCTTAGGAAACAAGTAAACCCCCATAAGTCCCCCTTTTGTTGCTGCCACTTTGGGGCAGCCCCTTGGTTGTCATTCGGACTTTGGGCCGTTCATAGGGTCCTCCACAAAAACGCATAGACCCCCCTTATTACGCTGCATGTTCATTTTGAAAATGAAATTTGTTATATTAAATATTTTGCTATTATTGAAAGTCAAATTTATTATCAAATATAAATCCTAAGATTTCTAATTATTCAAAAGCATGTCCCACTAATTTTTAAAAATATTTAATTACTTATTTGTCTACTATGGTGATAAAATATTTACAATATGAGATTTTAAAATAAAGTTACAATGAGAATTTTGCAAGACCAATTTTGTATGAAAATAAATCTAAATCACGTACACCCATAGTTGAATATGTATAAATATATTGTATTTAATTTTAATAGGCATGTTAAAAATGGTTATCCACCCAATATATAAAAGCTGAGTCTTTTAAAAGACTCTGATTGACTCCTGAATTTTAGGGTTCCCAAATGACTTTTTAAGAAAGTGGTTGCAATGTTCAGGAATTAATTTATCTCTTTCCACTTTTATTTTTATATCACACAATTTATTCATATGTCAGGATTTATTGGCTATGTATTTCTGTTTAAGCTCATAATTTAAAAGCGTGTTAAAATTAGTTAAACGGAAAAAAGATTACAAAGCCGAAATTAAAAGCGTGTTAAAATTACCTAAAAATGAAAAAAAATTACAGAGCCAGAAATTAAAGAATGTTTCCCATATTAAAATTAGTTAAACGGAAAAAAGATTACAAAGCCGAAATTAAAAGCGTGTTAAAATTACCTAAAAATGAAAAAAAATTACAGAGCCAGAAATTAAAGAATGTTTCCCATATTTGAGATTAACGGGAAGTATGTGGAGGAAATTTACAGATGTGTGGAATATATGAAACTCCAGATAATTAGATCTTCCAAAAAATTGAGTTAAAACTAAAGCAAAAAAAATAACACAAAAATTATATACGGAGTACATAGGATGTTTACAATAAGGCTCAAAATAATTAAAAATAAATGTTAATATTATTAAAATTGAAAAAATAAATCACAAAATCGATATTTATACTTAAGAAAATTAAAATATCACGACAACAATTATTAGCCGATCTGCCTATTTCAAATGACATGCAAATGAATTACTGCTTTAAAAAATTGAACATTAAAATTTCATACTTAAATGAACTTTTGAAAAAAAAAGTTAAGCCAAATATCTTCAATATTGAATGGAAAATTCTTAAATATACAACAAATTAGGTTTAATAAAAAATGGGAGAATGATTAGATGAAGGTAGATGTTGAAGATCCTTATTTGAGGGAGATGAATGAGGCTATGGGTGGCAGTAAATATTTGGTTAATTTGTTTTTTTTGTAGAGAGGCGGACAAGGTAGGGTTTGGCTTTGGGGCGTGAGTGAGAAATACGGAGTAAACATAATTAACATAATGTGAGATTTCAAGCATTAAGCATTTGTTTGATTGGTCTTGGGTTACTAATTTTATGTCCAATACAATAAGTTATACCTATTTTAAAATTAAAACGAGTTAAATATTTGAAGTTGTTGGATGATAACTATGTATTTTGTTTTTGTATTATCCATGAAAAGTGGTAACTTTTGACCCGTTTAACTCTTAAGGCGGATAATATCCATCTTAAATGAGAATTGTGTTTTATAGTACTATAAGTTTTCGGTCATATTGTATTACTCTTTCTGTCTCGACCAATTGTTATCAACTTTTGTTTTGGGGCGTGTTATTGTTTAATTGTTATTTATTTCTATTTTTTGTAAGTTTATACAAGTGAGCAAATGGACAACAAGTGAGCAAATGGACAAGTGAAATGGGCAAGTGGAATGTGAGACAACTGTTTAGTTTATTATTTTTTTTTCATTTCCGTGGTTTTAGTGCCAAAATAATAAATAATAAATGATCAGGACAAAAGAAGTCAGAACTAAAAATATTTCCAGATCCAATAAATCGTTGGCCGATATAACCATGATCTTAAATTTGTGAAATTAACAGTGATGTTTCATTTTTTTGTGAGAAAGAGCTAGAGGGAAGGCTGATTAGGCCGACAGAGTTAAGAGCGCAAGTGCCGCCAACTGAGGCAGAATAAAAATCAAGAAGTGAGTCGAAGTGTACTATAACAATAGTATGCTGCACGGTAGGTTTTGTTAATAGGATATGATTTGGGTTTGTTAATTGTTAATATGATATTATTTGATGTTTATACACATTAGATTAGATAGGCCTTTAACTCTAGAAAAAAAAAGACGGGCTTATAAGATTACATCATTTTTTTTCTAAAGGGGATACATTATATTTTTCAATTACTACTCCAGAAATATAATGTCTAATTATCACACGAAAATATTTAAATTATCGAATTTTAAAACAACCCGTGCATTTTTGCACGGGTATAAAACTAGTGATGATAGAAATACAAAGTAATGATTTTTAGTAAAAAAAAAAGGTAGAAAATATGATTTGTGTACATTTTTTGGGCTAATTTACGATAAGTGAAACCTACGAGGTTGATTTAAACATAACTAGTGTAGATCACGTGCTAATGCACGATTTTTTAAATTATGATGTATAAAGATATTATAATTTATTAATTAAATTTTAAATTTAATGCCAGAGTTTATAATTATTCCTTAATTATATGTAGTATTAATTATAAGAGATAGAAAAGTGAAAAATATTTTGTGGTAAACTATACTTTTCTACAAATATTAACAAATAAAAAAATAAAATATATAAGTAAACCAACATTTATAAATAGAGGATTAAAATGACTTGAGCGGAAAATTTCTTAACTTCCCATATATATCTTTTAGTAAATAGAGGATTGTTAAGTTATGGTGACAATTTGATACATCCCCATACCCCATTTCTTTTTGAGGATAAATTGATAATTTATGTCTATATAACATCACTATTCGAAAATTAATGTAAATGTTGAATATTATTATAATATTAGTTTTAAATATGTTTTACTTTATTAAAATATTATAAAGAAAAGGCGTTGAAAAGTATTTTCTGACCTGAACTCTGACCTTAATCCGACCCGAGACCTATGTAGCCTAACCCATATTTGACCCAACCCGTATTCCAACCGATACCAACCCCGCCCGACCCGTTTGACAAGTCTAACTCTAACAATTGCAACCTATATGCATAAACCCTTTGATTATTGTTAGGGTTTAAACTTTAAACACTTTGAAGCCGAAATCTGGCAAAAACTCAACACACACACTGACATTCTAATTTAATTCAATTCAATCAAAAAAAAGAAGCAAAGAGCTCGGAGGTGTAAACATGGCGACCTCCATTCAATCACAGCTCAAAGCTCTGAAATCATACGTTAAATTTGATGCAGAAATACCATCTAAACCATTAACTAAACCCTCCATTTTATACGATCCTAAACAAGCTGCTGACATTGATATTGCTCAAATTTTTGACCTTGCTTACACTGGTTAGTGTTTATTTTTATTTGGGTTTTTTAATTTATGTTTAAAGTTTCAATCTTTTAGCTTATTTTGCTTGATTTTATTATTGTAATTGGTTTTTAATGCATTTGTAATTCAAAGTTTCAATTGTTGTGGTTAATTGATACCTAAAGTTTCAATATTTGAGCTTAATTTGCTTGATTATGTTGTTTAAGATGATTTTTAATGCATTTGTAATTAAAAGTTTCAGTCTTTGTGGTTAATTAATCCCGAAAGTTTCAATATTTGAGCTTAATTTGCTTTTAAATTGGTTTTTAATGCATTTGTATTTAATAGTTTCAGTCTTTTTGGTTAGTTTATCCCTAAAGTTTCAATATTTGAGCTTAATTTTCTTGATTATATTATTTAAGTTGATTTTTAATGCATTTGTAATTAAAAGTTTCAGTTTTTGTGGTTAATTAATCCCGAAAGTTTCAATATTCGAGGTTAACTTGCTTGATTATGTTGTTTAGGTTGATTTTTAATGCGTTTGTAATTAAAAGTTTTAGTCTTTGTGGTTAATTGATCCCTATAGTTTTAATATTTGAGCTTAATTTGGTTGATTATGTTGTTTAAATTGGTTTTTATTGCATTTGTTATTCAAAGTTTCAATCTTTATGCTAATTGATCCCTAAAGTTTCAATATTTTGAGCTTAGTTTGCTTTTTTATGTTGTTTAAGTTGATTTTTATGATGTGGGATTTCTCCCGAATACCGCGAATTATCTGTTTTGTTAGACGTCTTCACTCACTAGTCACTACAGTCAAGTTTGAATAAGTCAGCTTATTCTTTAGCTTACAATGTCTTTCATGTAGCAACTTAGTATAATCGCTTGTTATTTTGATACATCTCGGAGTATTTTGTATGTTGAATAGCAGATGGCTTTCTCTGTCTCAATTAGATATTGACTGATTTTTGTCCAATCTCTCTGTCATTTCGTAAAAAGCCGGTGCTCTTGTTTAATGATGCATGTATATTATTTTTTGGATAATATTATCCTGTCCTTCTCTATCATCTCACTATGATACCATATGACTTGTACTCGCAGGTTTGGAAGTTCTAGTCAATCTTGATGAGCGCTTCAGAAATTACAAGAATGATCTTTTTAACCTCAAGAGTAGAGAAGTGAACCGGGAATTGATGTCTGATGAAGAAAATAATGGCATCAATGCAACTATAAGTTCTTACTTGCGCTTGCTCTCTGGCCACCTTCAATCACCGTCTGCATACAAGACACTTGAGTTTTTAATCCGTCGATATAAGATTCATGTGTATAATATTGAGGAGCTAATCTTGTGTGCATTGCCATATCATGATACACATGTTTTTGTTCGAATTGTGCAACTAGTTGATTTTGGTGGTACTCATTGGAAGTTTCTCGATGGAGTCAAAGAATCTGGTGCCCCACCTCCGAGGGCCGTTATTGTCCAGCAATGCATACGTGACATGGGTGTTCTTGATATCATATGCAATTATGCGACTCCTACAAAGAAGCATCAGCCGTCAACTCTAGTGATCAGTTTTAGCACGGCAGTTGTGGTTGAGGTATTGGGTTCGCTTGCAACTGTGAACAATGACACCGTGAAGAGAATTCTTCCTTTCTTGAATTCGGCTCTTCAATCTAGTGGTAGAGGGTGTTCGGACTATAAGGCAGGCACACTGATGATTCTTAGTCTATTGGCAAAAAGAGCTGTGTTGTCCATCAAGCTAGTCGGCAGCTTATTACGATTAGTAGCCGAGTTGGCCAGAGCTGATGTGCAGTGGGTTCATCTTTCGATCATGGCTTTTGTCAACATTGTGCAATCGCAATCTATCGATACGTTTCCCAAGAGGGTTGTAGATGTCCTAAAAGAAATTAAAGATCTTCCTGGGATTCTCTTACAACTTGGAGCAAGATTCAATATTGACAGATTTGTTTCATTGCTTTTGGAGTCTCTTATTGATTTTAGTAGCACCGACGCAAACTGCAGGCTTGTTGTGGTATCGATTATTGAGACTGTTACTATCGGAGGCCTTGTCCCAGGGGTCGTCTCTAAGCTTTTGTCTTTGTGTTTACACTTGTCACAGAACACAGACAGTTTGGATGTGTTAGAGACAGGGAGATGGGCTAAGCAGATTCTGCATACTCTTGATAAGAAGTATCCTAATGAATTACGTAAGGCTGTTCATGATTTCTTGGGGAACAAAAAACTGCAATCAAAGGGTGAAAAATTTGTCATTGAGGCCTTATGCAAGATTCTTGATGGAAACTTGGAATCAACTGTTGACTTTTCAGATACCCGGGTTTGGTTGGCGCTAGAACATCCGAAGGCTGATTTCAGAAAGGCAGCGCTCTCAAATCTTGACTTGTCCGTTTGTTTCAATGGTAATGTTGCATCACAAAGGCTTGTAAATGTGCAGGATGTTGTTGGTCGTTGTCTAACTGATGATGATTTGAGCGTTGTCCAGGCAGCTGTTTCTCTTGATAAATTGTCTGATCTTTTAGATTCTGGTTTTCTTCTTGAGACATTTAAGACTTTACTTAGGAGGTGCACAAAGATTTTATGGTCAAGTTCTTCAAAGGATCACTCTCTAGCGGTTGAAGTTGCAAGTTCATGCCTAAAGCATTTGGTTTCCTTATCTAATAACCCCAGTGTGATCTTGGAGCAAGTTGCTATGTTGATATTTCCGCTCCTCCTTGTTTTTCCTAAAACAAAGATGCTTAACCTTAAGGCTCGGGAATTGGCTACGGCTATTAATTGGCCTTTCTACAAGGACCTTGTTCTGGCTTCAGACCTGAAAAATGATCTCGAAAAGAAGGCAGGAAATGAGTTGCTTTCTGCAGTTAATATGTCACTTGTTCGCAACTTGGCGAAAGTTGTTTTATCAGATAGTGTGAATTTCATGCCTTGGCTTATCAAATGTTGCAGTGAATCTGAGTTGTCCAAGACACTATCTTTTATGGTCTTGATGGAGTCCTTTGTGATAGAAAAGAATGCTTCTCACCAGCTTTTAAAATTTCACGAAAGTTGGTTTGCATTTCTGAAGGTGGAATGGAGATCTCTCGAGCATACTAAGGATTTCTCATGTGGGCAGGAGTTCAGTAGTAGAATTCTTGATGATGATAACTTGTATCTTCTAGATGAGTTCGATGAAAACAGCATCAAGAGTTTTAATGCAAAAATTCTGATTTTTGTGTTTTGGAGAGTTACTACGGCTTATAGCTCTATTATACTAGCCGATGCTAATGTGGATGATGATGGAGAATGTATTTCTAATCTACGGGAGTTGTATGTCTTCTTTGCCGAATCTAATTTGAAGCATCTTTTCGAGGAGCATCGGCATTACCTTGTTCAGAATGGTAAAGTCTCGTCCATTCGTTTTCTCTCGACCTTCATCAGTGTTCAAGGAATATCTTCCCAAGTACAAGTTGAGAGTCTCCATTCTCTTGCCATGCTATGCTCCAGGGTAGATGAAGGGTTGTCTTTGCAACTTTTAGCTGGATTTCCCGCAACTCTTGTACCGTTATCTAGCGATGTCGAGGATGTCAGGAGAGCGGCTATGTCTTATGTCGAAGAACTTAGCTCCTTGAGTTGTCGTGTAAAATCTGGAAGCAAGAAAAATGGCAGCAGTGATTCTTGGGGCTTTTTTCTAGATAAATTTCTTAGCTTGTTGGTGGAACAGAAGAAGTTGATACTCTCAGATAGGGATTTCCTTCCGGCTCTTTTGCCATCAATACTTTCTCCATCTTTCCATAGCCTTCTCGTCCCAAAAGATATTGGTCAAAGGTTTGAAAAGTCAACTGCCGAGGGAGTACTCACTTTCATATTAGTTTCTGCAATGAAATTTCCTGGGTATGCAAAGCTGAAAATATTGCTCCTTTTGAAAGAGCTGGGTGGTGCAATTGTGCGTGTAAAGGACGTTCATTCTTTGCTATGTGAACTTTTGCAAAGACGCCGTAGTTCTTACCAGGAGTTGTCAAAAATTGATGTGGATGTTCTATGTCTTCTTATTGAAATATGCTCCATGCCCACAGCTCTTGATATAGGTATTTCAATTTATGCTTAAAGTTTTAATCTTTGAGCTTAATTTGCTTGATTTTGTTATTTAAATTGGTTTTTATGGTTTGGGACTTGGTTTTTTTATGCCTTTGTAATTCTAAGTTTCAATATTTGAGCTTAATTATCCCTCAAGTTCTTATATTTGAGCTTAATTCGCTTGGTTATGTTGTTTAAGTTGATTTTTATGTATTGGGACTTGTTTTTCTATGCCTTTTTGATTGAAAGTTTCAATCTTTGAGGTTATTTAAATTGAGCATGATAATCTAAACTGAGACCCTGAGCCTTTTTTAGCTGGACTTAGTCTTATGTCAAACCAATAATGTTGATGATTTGCCGACCAGCAGTTTACTGTCTATACCCATTTGTTATTTCTGTGATTGCCCTTACTCAATGACTCATCGAGGGTCAGGAAAGAGACTCGGATTTTGGGTTCTGCTTGCTGCCTTTGGAATTGCGAGTAAAGAATTTTTTTTGGCAGAGGTTATATCTTGTTACTTCTGACTAAATGTTTGAGAAATAATTCGAAATTTGAATGTGGTCAGAAAACCATAATAACAGTGTACTACCTGTGATAGAGAGCAAAAAAACTTAGCATGATAATCCAAACTGAGACCCTAAGTCTTCTTTAGCTGGACTTAGTCGTATGTCAAACCAATTATGTCAATGCTTTGCCGAGCTGCAGTTTACTGTCTAGTGTCTATACCCATTTGTTATTTCTGTCTATGCCTTTGTGATTGAAAGTTTCAATCTTTGAGGTTAATTCAATTAATTATGTTATCTTAATTGATTAATATGACTTGGGAATTGATTTTAATGCATTTGTAATTGAAAGTTTTAATTTTGGTAAGTATATGTAGTGCTTTCTACTCTGTTCTGTTTTCATGGTTTGTTTTTTGTTGCTATTCAAAGTTTCAATCTTTAAGCTTAATTATCCCTTAAGTTCATATATTTTAGCTTAATTCGCTTGGTTATGTTGTTTAAGTTGATTTTTATGTCTTGGGACTTGTTTTTCTATGCCTTTTTGATTGAAAGTTTCAATCTTTGAGGTTAATTAAGCTGAGCATGATATTTTTAAACTGTGACCCTAAGTCTATTTTAGCTGGACTTAGTTTTGTGTCAAGCCAATAACGTCGATGCTTTGCCAACCGACCTGCACTTTAATGTCCTATATTCATTTGTTATTTCTGTGATTGCCCATGCTCAATGACTCGATGGGGGTCAGGAAAGAGACTCGGTTTTTAGGTTCTGCTGGCTGGCTTTGGAATTGGGAGTTCAGATTTTTTATTTGGCAGAGTGTTTATCTTGTTTCTTCTGACTAAATGTTTGAGAAATAATTTGAAATTTGAATGTGATTAGAGAACCATGATAACAATATACTATCTGTGAAAGAGAGCAAAAAAACTCAGCATGATAATCCAAATTGAGACTCTTAAGTTTTTTTTTAGCTGGACTTAGTCGTATGTCAAACCAATAATGTCAATGCTTTGCCGAGCTGCAGTTTACTGTCTATACCCATTTGTTATTTCTGTCTATTCCTTTGTGATTGAAAGTTTCAATCTTTGAGGTTAATTCAATTGATTATGTTATTTTAGTTGAATGACTCGGGACTTGATTTTTAATGCATTTGTAATTGAAAGTTTTAATTTTGGTAAGTATATGTAGTGTTTTCTGCTCTGGCCTGTTTTCATGGTTTGTTTTTGTTGCTATTTTAGACCAATTTTGTCAGTGAATTTGGAATTATTTTTGGCGGGTAGTTATTCCGGAGTTAAGATCAAGTTCTCTTTTCAAATGTTGAACTCTGAATGTTTTTATTACGATTAACTTGTCTGGTTTAACGGATTTGTCATCATCATTGTGGTTACATAATTTTGTAAGTTGATTTGAATTCAGCTAATATGCGGTGTATGCAATCTCTTGATATAGGTACTTTAGAAGGCCATCTGTTACCCGCATTGTGGATCGATGATATGGTGCTAAGTGATGCAGCACTTGTACGGCCTTGTGTGACATTTTTGGAGAATCTGAACGAAAATCTTTATAGTAATTTGAGTGATAAGATGCAGTTGAACCTTTTCCAGCATTTGGTCCTTCTATACCATGATGCTAACAATGATGTGCAAAATGCCACCAGAGAAGCATTGCTTCGTTTGAATATATCTTATTCAACTGTGTCCCGTATCTTAGATTCTATCCCTGTATCTGAAATCAGTACTGCCGGGTTTTCGGATCGGAAAAAGAAGAAATCTAAGAAACAGCAGCCTGATGTGCTTTTCGCTGGTAAAGACGTTCTACACTCTGTTAGTTCCCTCCTTGATGTGCTTCTGCTCAAGAAAGATATGTCAAATCGTGCCCTTCTTCTAGAGCCTCTTTTTGGTCTTCTTCAGAGTGTCTTTTCTGATCAATGGGTAACTCAAACACCACCTGCTACATTATGTTACCTTCACCAGACTCTACTACTTATCCTTGAGGATATTATTTCTTCACTACCAGTAGATGGGTCATTGAGTAATAAGATTTTTGACAAATTTGATGCTGGGATACTTGTTAATTGTGCTCGGTCTACATCTGATTTTACTACTTGTAATCATGTATATTCACTTTTTGCTGCCATTTCGAAAGTTGCAACCAACAAGGTCTTGCACCATGTTCCTGAAATATTGTCTGTTCTCGGTAAATCAACTGTTGGTCATGATGATAGCCACTCGAGACGGGTATTTGAGGACTTCATCTCAACTGTTGTTCCATGTTGGTTATCGAAGATGGATGGTGCCGGAGATTTGCTTCAGATTTTTGTCAATGTAATGCCTGATATTGCCCAGCATCGAAGGTTGTCAATTGTTCTTCATCTCTTACGGACCCTGGGAGAAACTAGAAGCTTGGGTTCGTTGCTCCTCCTCCTCTTTCGTTCATTAGCTTCGAAAGTGAGCATGCCTTCTTTTGATTGTGAGACACAGTGGGAGTTCAAATTTGCTGAACATATATGTGAACAATATACAAGCATCATTTGGCTACCATCACTTCTGTCTATGTTAATACAGTTGCAGGGAGTCCCCCAGGACATTGAACTGTTTTTGGTGTTGCTATCTGGTTTGAAATTTATTCTGGGGAAGCTGCAAGATCCGGAGTTTGTCTTCAAGCTTCAATCTTTAGAAGACGTGGACACTATCCAGGGCACACTAGGAGAGCTCCTGGTTCAGGTTGTTTTCTGTTGGCAACTCGTAGACTCAAGCAAAAAGAAAATATCGCTTCCTATCGCTTTGAAAAAAGACCTGAAAGAGCTTGCCCATTCTGTTGTTATTAAGATAACCAGGGGAATGCTTCCTTCTACCTTTTTCCGAGGAATTATTAATTTGCTTGTTCAGGCTGACAAAAGTGCAAAGAAGAAAGCTCTACAGGTGCTTTGTGAAACAGTGAGAGATTCCGGTGCTATAAAATCTAAAAGAACAAGAGACCTTAATACCCGTCTGTTAAATTCTTGGAATAATCTCTGTGGAAGTGATTTGGAATCATTTAGTGCACTTTGCTTGGAAATTTTGCAGTTACTTGACGGGTCTCTCACTGATCAAAATGTTCCCGTGAGACTGAGCGGTTTCTCAGCACTTGAAGTTTTAGCCAACAAGTTTTCTTCTCATCATACCATTTTCAGCAAATGTCTAACCTGTGTTGTTAGAAATATCTCCTTGGATGATGTCGTGATTGTTGCTTCTTCCCTTCGGACATCTGGTACATTAATCAGTGCTCTCGGCCCGAGATCACTTCCTGAGCTTCCTCAAATCATGAAAAATCTCATGCAGATTACTAGAAATGTGTCTCCATCATCAGTTGTCGACAAAAGTAGCCATGCCGCTTCAAATGACCCACTTATGCTGTCTATACTTGTCACCTTAGAAGCACTGGTCAACAATCTCGGTTCTTTTCTAAGCCCATACCTCGGTGATATCATAGAACTTCTAGTGCTTCATCCAGACTGTGTATCTGAGTCCAATGCAAAACTGAAATCCAAGGCTGACGGGTTACGGAAGCTCCTTAGTGAGAAAGTTCCAGTCAGGCTAGTCCTATCTGCTATGGAAAATGTTTATCCTAAGGCTGTTGAGTCGGGAGATTTGAGCTTGACTGCTGTTTTTGAGTTGCTCAAGAATTTTGTTAGTAATATGGACAAATCATCGGTCTCAGGCTACCACACGAATATCTTTGACTTCTGCATGCTCGCTCTTGATCTGCGTAGTCAACATCTTGCTTCACTTGAGAATATAAATGATGTAGAGAATTATGTCATCAATGCCATGATTTCTTTGTCAATGAAGATGACCGAGAGTATGTTCAAGCCCCTTTTCATCAGGAGCATTGAATGGGTGGAGTCAAAAATGGGAGAAGACGATCGTTCTATCAGTAGGGCGGTTTCGTTCTATGGTTTGGTTAATAAACTTGCTGAGAACCACAGGTTAGTTATTTTTCCTCATTGGCTTCTGTAAGGTTTAATTTGGCTTCTGCAAATTGAGTGTTATCTCCTTTTCTGTTCTAGATATACCTAGTGCATGTGCTGCACCCTTAACTTTCTGAATACTGTTTCTCTGCGATGGTTATCCCGCTATTTTGCTTAATATCGGTACTCCTTTGTTAAGAAAACCGTAAGAGACTTCCTTCCGTAATGTAGCTTGTCTGTGTATTCAGAATGTAACCCCAGCCTCCAAAATGTTCATGCAGGTCACTATTTGTACCATATTTCAAATACCTGCTCGACGGTTCTATCAAGTACCTTACTGGAGGTGATAATAAGACTGATGAGACAAGGAAAAAGAAGAAGGCGAAGCTTCAAAACTCAGAGGAAGGAAAAATAAAAACAAACAAGGCTTTGACAGTTGAACACTGGCATTTGAGATCTCTGGTCTTGTCATCTCTTCATAAGTGCTTCCTTCATGATGCTCGATATGATTCCGGTAGTCTCAAGTTCATGGACTCCTCAAAGTTCCATCAACTGTTGAAGCCCATTGTCTCGCAGCTTATTATTCGCCCACCTGCTTCTCTCAAAGATCATCCAAATGTACCATCTACTGAAGAAGTAGACGATGTCTTAGTTTCTTGTGTCGGTCAGTTGGCTATTACAGCAGGTTCTGATCTTTTGTGGAAGTCCCTGAATCATGAGGTAAATTCCTACACATTTGTAAAAAAAAAGTTTTTCTCTTTTTTGGCAACCGTAAAAGATAGCATCCTTACAAGTTCATAGCATTTGTAAAATCTTGAACGTCATTTTTGTACACAATTTGCCGTTCAATTTGTCTCTTACTAGACGTCTCATCTCATTTAAGTGAGTTCACCCATTTGACTGAAATATGAATTTCTGAGTGCCTCGTTACTCTTTTCTGATCTTATCCTCTACTTTTACAGGTATTGATGCAGACAAGAAGCGAAATGGTGCGACCCCGTCTGTTGGGATTGAAAATAATTAAATACATTGTTGAGAATTTGAAGGAGGAGTTCCTGGTATTATTGGCTGAAACTATCCCGTTCCTCGCTGAGTTGCTGGAGGATGTTGAGCTGCCTGTTAAGACACTTGCGCAAGAAATACTCAAGGAACTCGAGTCTATGAGTGGCGAGAATCTCCGCGAATACTTTTAGTGTGATTTGTCAGGTAGTCTAATTTCTCGTGCTTGATCCTGCAAGTCGTTCTTGTAAATTTTTTTAGTGAGAGCACGTCATACTTGCAAATGTCAAATGGTTACGAGTTTTATAAAAGGGGTCAATAAGTAAAAAGGTAATTTCTTTAGGAGACCGGTCTTATCACGAGACCATTTTATATGAGAATTCATGTTTATTAATACCACAGGAATATGATAATGCTGTAATTATGGTTCGACTATTACTCACAATTAGCAAGTTCATGAACTCTAACTAATGTAGTTTTATTTTGATTGCAGCGTAGCAAGTGCTAATGCTAAAGACCAGGAGCAAGATGTTAACGAGTCTTGAAAAGAGCGGAAGAAAAATTAACCGGTAGAAGGCAGCTTAAGGAGGTATCGGTTTTGTGAACGTGAAAAATTCCCAAGGCAACAGTGTCGAACTTCCAGGTCTTTGCAAGGCGTTAAAACGATAATCTTCTCAGTTTAGTTTTGTTTCTTCTTGAGCAGTTTTCAAAATTACTTTTACAGGCTTAACATTGCCATAAATTTTGATTGTTTCTTAGATTGCTTTAAACTTTAAAGTTGAGAATTCTGCACCCCTTATTGGAGTTACATCAATCGATGTCTTGCCATGCTGCTCGGGTTGTTATATTCCTTCGTGTACTACCTGTGTAGACACTTGATATTCCGACATGGGTTAACTTTTAAGCAGTTGTAGTTGCTATACTCCTTTTTTTCAAGCCACAAGTCCACAACCGAGGATTTCCATAAAATAACCGAGTCTACACCAATGCGATACTTTTACCGGTGTAGTGTGTTTTAAGGTTTGTTACCAAATGGCAAACTCCCCAGACCATTAATTTTTTTTCTTCTTTTGTTAAGCTTAATAAAAAATACAAGTGACTGTTTGGTGACTAGCTACTATTCAAACTACTGTATGACCAACTAATTAAATTGTTGTGCTTTTGATTCAAAACTTTTACCTCCATTGAAAGCTCCAAACCTAAATAAAGGGCAAGAAGGCGACCCACATGCTGAGAGTGAGTGAGAGGAGCTATGAACGGTGATGAAGCCTCGTCGACACGGTCTTCATCCCCACTTCCTGTCAGCATGGGACCTGATAATGAAATCTACTCTTTTTCTCCATCACTGTCGATATCTCCCCCGCCTTCACCATCTACGAATCTCTATCCACTCCATTCCCACGAGTTTCCTCTGTTGAAAAGTCTGTCTGCCCCATCAAGCTTCTCCATGGAGCGGTTCCAGCCCACGGATAATCCGAATTATCAAAGCTCTTGTCTCAAAGAACTGTAAGCTCATTATTTTGTTATAAAAGAGTTTTGGTCTAGATTTCTGTTTGAATTTAAGCAGAAATATTACACAGTAGCTGATTTAGACAGCTAGTGGTTCAACCACCATAGGAAGGAAACCTCATCAACAGACAATAAGGAAAATGGTTAGTTTCGTGTGAGACCGTTTTACGAACACAATAAATTACTAACCCTACTATAAAAGGGCTAGATAACATGAAATGTGACCCATATATCGATTACTATTATCGAATCAATTCTTGTGGCGGGATTAGAAATATTGGATCAACTATTATTATATCAAAAATGTCTTTCAACTTTTTTCCATAAAAATTGGACAAAATTTCAAAAGTTTCGATTTTCGACGCATTTAGACCCATGTAGAACAATATAACTCTGGCAGTTTTAAACTGACAATAGCCATAATTGATTCTACAACAATGATATTGCAGGCTGGAGTGGTTTTTGCTTAGATGCTGCCATTGTTGTTGGTGGAACCACAGTTCTTCATCCAAACTACATCAAAGTTAGCTTGTTTCTTTGTTTCTTATAGTTTATAGTCTTTCTCGAGTCGAAGAAATTAAGAATTTTGGTAAGTGATGCTTGTAATGCTATTGTAGCTGACATGCTCAGAAGATGAGAGTAGAAAACGATCCGTCTCGATCATTTGTTTAAGTTTGAATAAATGATTGGAACGGAGGCTGTTAATTATATCGACCATGCTTAGATGTTATGGCATTTCAATGGTTTACATCAGAGTGAATTCGATATACAAGAGACGAGAACATTATGTTACAAGATGATTATGCACAAACTGTTTTGATACAAATAGTCGAATATGTTATAATTATCAGTGTGTATCTCCTGACTAAAAGTGAGGTTCCGATGTTCTGAATAATCGAGTCGCTCCGACATCACCTTCTTTCCGCTGAGCAAATGTTAGTAATAAACATCTCAATCCTGGGTTCCTGGGTATACTTCTATGAAGATTTCCACCAATTTCACAAATAATTTACAGATGGCGGAGACCTGCAATCGCAATCTAATTCAATCAATTCCTTTCAAACTGACAACCTGTTTTCAATATTAACATCGTCGATGCCTCAATGTCTCTTGTCCAGGTCAAGTTGTTTCATGTACGCAACATTACTGACGTGTGTATTCTCAAAGAAGTTGTTTCCAAATGACGATATCCTATTTACATTATATACAAAATCTGATATGAGACGGTCTCATACAAATCAAGGTATTGTCTATAACTAACCTTTGTATATTATTCTACTATGACAAAGCAAATTTAGCTTTCTTCCTCCTCGGACGTGTTTGAGGGGCTGGAAGTCATTTCGCCCTCCAGCGGAGATTGTGTCACTCCTGCAGTAAAATTTTTGATTAGACGTATTCGTCTGTATACAAATACATGTGTAAGACCGCTTTTCATTTCAATCAGAATACTGTTTAAAAATACAATTGAAGTACTAGCAAATTAAATGTTACGAAGGGGTTAATAACTAAATATATCATGGACACGCATTAGAAAAGCCGATGTTAACAAAACAAGAGACGAAAACCTTTAAAAAATTGGGCAGACGAAGGCCAACATCGATTAGAACCCGAACCCAAAAAACTATCCTTCATCACAATCTCCGTCTCCTCCTTAACCAAACCGCTAACCACCTTATCAATCCCACGAGCCATGGTCGTAGGTGGGACCCAAAAGGACCCACCAGGGACTAAAGGAAGCCAATCAGGCTTCGCATTCTTGACCACTACATTATGTACCGCCTCCTCCAGCTTCGACACCGCTGTTTTCGACTTCGACGAATAGTGGCAGACGGTGGCAAGACGAGCCGACGAGAGGTGGCGGAGTACGGTGGTGGAAAGGGGTCTAGCCATTATTATGATTAGCCCTATCCAGCCACCGCGAGATCGGGATTGGAATCGGGATCGGGATCGGGAGCGGATTTTGAGGTGGAGGAGGTAATGTGGGATGAATTGTGATGAGAATTGGGTTATATATATAAGGAGAGGATTGGTTGTTTGTAAATGAAAAGTTAGTTATTTATGGCGGGAAATTCGCCAGGTTAATTTTCTATTTTAGATTAATGGATACAGTAAATCTTTAATTGACAGTTAAAAACCGTTATAAATTACCTAACGAGCTGTGAACTTGTGACTTGGCAATTCTAAAATCAATTAGTTACATTCATTTTTGGGTTATAATTTAGGGTAAATTTCTATATTAGATGGTATTATATAAAAAGTTTTACAAAAATTCTAAAAACGATATTTACAACCAACCTTTCATTTAAATAGATTGTTATTTGTATTTAATAGACTTATCTTTCACAATTATGTGACAAGCGAGTGTATAGAAGAACAACTATGATTTTTAAATCGTTGACATCAAATATTGAAAAAATAATTAGTTTTTTTAGGCTTTGTAACGGACATGTTTTTGGGCTTACCAATATAATAGAGTGACATTTTGACAAAGTAATTTCGTCGTTTCAACTAACGGCTTATTTGCATGCACCATTAAGGTAAAAGGTTTATGGTTAAAGTGTGGAAATATATCATTTTATTAAAACTCATCACAGTCGATGTTCACATTGACGGCTTTTGTATTCAAAGCAAATCCTCTCGTTAAACAAGCTACTTCACTTATCTAAGTCTCGAGCTTATTGAATACATATATAACATGATGCCAAACCTTAAATTACAAAGTACTCCATATTTGTTTTTTAAGCGTTCAAATCTTTAACAATAATATTGTAATTTTCAATTTTTCATATGAAACTTGAATAAAAGTAATCGAGTACTAAACTGATATTGCCTCCATTTCTTTAGCGGTCTATATCCTCTAATAAAGCATTTCATTCGGTATTACTTAAAATGAAATTATAATCGATAAATTGGTTCGGTATAAAATCCCGACTTCTAAAGTAAATAGAGAGGATCCATACTCCGACTCATCAATGCTTCCACAGTTCGACACTCCATAGCTCACTGCCTGGATCTATCTATCTACTTCATGTATTCATCATCACTCTCCCCAAATTAAATCCACTCTCAAACCCTAATTTCAAAAATTAAAATCCCAAAATCAATCAATCGAATCTAAATTGCAATGAGATTAGGAAGACAAAATCAACAGAAACACACAACTTGGTCGATAAACCTAGTAATCATCTTCTCCTTGTTATTTTTTGTCGGTGCTGCCATTATCGCCGACATCATATGGGCTTCGTCATCATCCTCTTCTTTCTCCGCTTTTCGTTACGTCACCAATACATTGCCTTACCTTAACCCTTCTTCCCTTCCTCAGGTGGGTCCCACTTCTTACTTGTTTATGTTTTTATTTTGTTTTTGTTTTTTGTTCAATTGACTGTTTTAATTGATGATTCATGTTAGCCGACCCCAAATCATTTGACGGTTTCAAAGGCGTGGTTTTTCTTTAGAAGGAAATGTAGTGAATCCAAATGAACGGAATTGGCGAATATGTAGTGATGAAATTAGCTGGTTTTAATAAGAGTTGTTGCATTCTAGGTATAATTTTCGATGTACATTGCTATAATGTTCCCTTAAATGGATGAAATTAGCTAGTTTTTCTAAGAATTGTTGCAAATTAGGTGTAATTTTCGATGCACATTGCTATAATGTTTCGGTAAACAGATGAAATTAGCTAGTTTTGCTAAGGATTGTTGCATTTTAGGCATAATTTCCGATGCACATTGCTATTATTTTTCGGTGATGGAAGGATTTGCTTACTGTCTATCGGATTTTTATCTAAATGAATTCACAAAATCACAATGTAAACTTTTTGACTACCGAAGATGTACTAGCCTAGTGGTTAAGATGGCCTCATTTGGATTGGACAATAGGTCTCAAGTTTGAATCCCTCGATCTTGTACTACCCATGTGGCTCATTTGACAGCAAAAAATTATGTTAACCCATTGAGAAGCTTTGGAGTTGTTACCTTATGTCGGGATAGGTGACGGACAAAATAGTTGCTTCTTGTTTCTTCATTTTTTCGGTTATCCGTTTTAAACAAATGTTTCGGGGTTGGAAGGATTTTTGCAAGGTTATGATATTGGGTTGGCCTTGCTAGCAATGTGTATGAGTCTGCTGGTGGTTGAGTTGTATTAAAGAGAGATAGACGTAGTCCAACACTTCTTACTCATTTGCGCGAATACAGATAGGGCACATTGAGGTAGGGTTTGTTTGTAAGAAAATGAGGTTAATTACCTCAAATGGCTACCCATAAGTTAGGTAATGGATCTGAATATAAATGGGAAGGTAGGTAATGGATCTGATTTGATTAATCATTGTGAAAAAAGTTGTTTTTTGGGTAAAACTGATCTTACAATGTATGGCCGATTTGACCACTGCAGGTTAAGGGCAAAGATCCTAAAATTCATGACATTCAAGGAAGAGTTCTTTCTGCAACATTTGCTGACTTGCCAGCACCAGAACTACATTGGGAAAAGATGGCAGCGGCTCCTGTGCCACGTTTAGATGGGGCTGCTATACAAATAAAAGATCTTTTCTTTGTCTTTGCTGGATATGGTACCATCAATTATGTGAGTATTTATTGCAAATTGCCATTATGAATCCATTAGCTATAAATTTGTTATTATTTATTTCTCCGATCTTATCAACTTGGCTTCATGTTAGACTTTGGAGATTCCTAGGCTGTTCTTATCAAATTTTGTTGCTCTAAAATGGATCACTTATTAGCTTTTCCAGGATAGGAATTTATCTTAACTGCACTTCAGCTTTACTTATCTTTTGAATTCTTCAACTAAGGCTTATTCAGATTTGGACTATAAGTTCCTCAGATTTTCGGAAATAATGGCAATATAAATTGTAATGCATGTAATTAGAAGCTATAAAGACCTACACTGGACAAAACGTCCCACGTATCATATATGTGTCAAATGGAATGATGAAAGTCTCTCCATCTAACTAATTATGATATGTCATGAATTCATTATCTTGAGTCTTACACACGTACAATCGTACACATGGTTAATATATGTGTATTCTCATGGAATGATGACAGTCTCTCCATCCAACTTACAACACTGTGTCATGATCTTAGACACACGTACACTCATACAGTCATATATTTGCTTTTCATGTTATAAGTTCTTGCACATATTTGCATTCTCTGTGATTGTATCTCTCATTGTTGGGTAGTCCTTTTGAAGCTGCCAGTTTATCAAAGTTTCCAACAGACTCTGATAACTAATCTCACAAAAATATATACATTGGTGTTTTTTTGGCAGTCCCATTATAGAGTTTCATATTTTGGTCTCTAGACTTCATTTTCAAAAACTTAGATGCAGACTGGAGGAGAAGTCAAGAACACCTTTTGTAACCTTTTTCTCCAATGTTTCTATCTATGATCACTACGACACTATCCATCCTTACTTGACGTCTTACACAGGTACATTCTCATGTTGATATTTACAATTTTACGGACAACACTTGGGGAGGAAAGTTCGACATGCCGAAGGAGATGGCTCATTCTCATTTAGGGATGGTAACAGATGGAAGGTATATCTATATAGTCAATGGTCAATATGGCCCACAATGCAGAGGGGCTACTGCTCATACATTTGTGTTGGATACTGAAACTAAGCAGTGGAATGACTTGCCACCGTTACCAGCCCCTAGGTAAATTTTATATTGATATTCCAGGACTAATTATGCTATTCGGGGTTTGGGATATGAAGAGCTGCTTCATTTTGAACC
This sequence comes from Heliosperma pusillum, assembly GCA_022085475.1. NCBI lineage: Eukaryota > Viridiplantae > Streptophyta > Magnoliopsida > Caryophyllales > Caryophyllaceae > Heliosperma > Heliosperma pusillum. The sequence continues at coordinate 164,719 of JAIUZE010002142.1, forward strand.
TTTTCTTCTGAATGTTCTATGGTTAAATCATACACAACATTAATGCCATGCACCAACTTTTCGTTCCAAAATAGAATTGTACTCATACGTCCTAAAGTTTACGAGTTATGTTGTTTTTGTTTTAGGGAAGCTTTGTGATCTATAACCCTAATTCAATTCAGGTATGCACCAGCTACTCAGCTTTGGAGAGGAAGGCTCCATGTCATGGGAGGCAGTGGTATAAATCGATATACAGCTGAAGTAGATCACTGGAGTCTGGCTGTGAAGGATGGCAAACCATTGGAAAAGAAGTGGAGATCTGAAGTCCCCATTCCTCGTGGGGGACCTCACAGGTTTTAACTCCTGTGTTTGTTATATCTCTCTTGCAATAGCAAACTTAGCTTAACTTGTACCACCAATAGAGTAATAATCCAAAAAGCTTTTGCTTTATTTCAAATAACCAATGTGAATTAAGTTTTATTGACATGCTTTAGTTAAGTGATCATCCAATAGAGCGAAATACTCATTATACTTTGGCTGTTAACTGTGAAGAATCCAAGATTTGTGACCTTTAATATTGTTCGTGTCACTTTGAGTTAGTGACTGACAACTATAAGTGGAGTAAATTTTCTTTGATGCTGTCATTGAGGCACTTTGTATTCCTCAGTCAAGTGATTACTAATCAGATTCGTCCACTGTTCATGTTCCTAAAATATTATCCTGTAACCCTTTATTGTCAGGGCTTGTGTTGTGGCTGATGATAGGCTAATGGTTATTGGCGGTCAGGAAGGTGACTTCATGGCCAAACCCGGGTCACCAATCTTTAAGTGTTCCCGAAGAAATGAGGTTAGTTAGTATTTACTATCAATTTTGTGACATAACCAATTCCTTGGTTGGATTTCTAGTTTCCTACTCAATGAAACTCTATATTTCTCTCATAATACATTGAATTATTCTATTGAACTACGCAGCTACATTTATTTAAGATTTTAATTGAATTGTGAATGCGTTAAGATTGTTGTTGGAAATAGTGTGAAGAGAGACAAGCCTAGTATTTTGGCTTAGGGTATATGGGGATCAGTAGATTCTTAACTAGTTTAGCTACTTTTGTTGTATATTTAAACGAGATTTTTGCGGTCTGTTCAGGTTAATACACATTTTTGTGCACGGCTTTATTTTTGTATCTGTGTTCTGTGCCTTTTATAAGATGTTATGGGCTTATGGCAAGTCGTGACTGGCATATTTTTCGAGGAGAAATGGGTTCTGAACTTCTGATGAGATAAAATGTTTGCCTAATAGGTCGTATTTGCTGATGTTTTTATGCTGGATGATGATATGAAGTGGAAGAGCCTGCCTCCCATGCCAAAACCCGATTCTCATATAGAGTTTGCTTGGGCTTTAGTGAATCATTCTATCGTTCTTGTTGGAGGCACAACCGACAAACATCCAGTCACGAAAAAGATGATCCTAAATAGAGAGATCTTCCGGTTTGATTTAGACACTATGGTAAGTTCTACTATCTTCTTGGTTTTCCTTAAGTTTCTGATTGTTTCATATTGTCGATTGATGCTGGCTTTAGAAGTTTTGTTTGATGAAAAGAAGGAAACCTAAGCCTAAAGGTAAACGAAGAAACGTGGCAAAGGAGGGGAAGTTTTTGGGTCTCACATGTTACTTGTTGCTTAAGTAAAATTGTCCAAGGACCCTTCTCTTCACTTCCCTATCCCCATCGCCAATTTCCTCCCCTCGCTTTTTCTTCTAAATTATCATTGAAACTATTAACTGCTCGACATTTTAACAACATTGTCGCTCATGTCCTTGTTTCATTTCATGGCCGTTGACAGAAATGGTCGGTGATCGGTCAACTTCCATACCGTGTCAAAACGACTTTAGTTGGATACTGGAATGGCTGGTTGTATTTCACATCTGGTCAGCGAGACAGAGGGCCTGATGATCCTGCCCCAAGAAAAGTTCTCGGAGAAATGTGGAGAACAAAATTAAGCTTCTAGTTCATTCTTTTTCCATTTTTTTCAGTTTATTTAGGGAAGGCCATATTATTCAGCCGACCCCAAATCATTTTGCGACCAAGGCTCTAATGTTGTTGTAGGGAAGGACATACTTACTATTCATGTATTAACCATTGTATAAACCATAGTAGATTATCCCTGCTTGTAGTTAAATTCTTTTGTAATACGGAGTACCTTTTATATGTATATCAATCATTTGAACACGAGGATATCTTGTATAACTTCCCGAATTGGTGAAAGGGGTTATTGTAAAATCGTGATGATTATCCTCTGTTTTGCCCTGGTGTTGTTCAGGTACTATACTTTGCCCTGGGTTCCAATTTGTGCAACGCTGACTAACCCGTGTACTAATCTCCGTAAACTTGGATCATAGTAACACTGTAAATTAGCTTAATATTTTTGTACACAACGTATATATTTTCGTGATTCCAAAAATTTACAAAGGCACCACACGCCACCTTAAAATGACATTTGCAAGTGACGAAATGACGACCTTCAAATGCAGCAACAAGGAAACACTGTTACTATGCTTAAATAATTCACAGATTCTTTTCACAGTAAAAGGAGCTAATGAGAAATGAGTTTGCTAAATAAGAATTTGTGGTTTATTGTTGTTTTGGCACTTGAACAAGAGCAGAAATTTCTAAGCTTCGTTCATGGGGTCGTCTTCATTTCTGTAAAATAAACACGGCTAACCCAATGCATTCCTTCTTTGCAACGTAATTTCTCCTGCGCTTCATCACAACCATACAATTCTTGCAGAAACCAGGTCAATTTCGTTCAACAGACGCCTAAGAAAGACGAACCAGCCTGAATCCCACCTCTCTTTGACCCCCTCACAAACGCTATACGGGTGAGCAAAAGTTTCGAACCTGGTCATGAATACTACTACCCTCGGCAACATTACAGGCTGAACAGGGCAACAGTTGGAAAGAAAATGTCCCTTATGCATAAAACCCAAAGTCTGAAACCAGTCAACATAAAAACCGTCACTGTGGCTCCCTTTACACCAAAAAAGAAAAAAGAATTAGCTGTTTCTCAAGCGGAGTTCCACACGAAAAAGTTCCCCATCAAACCTTAGACCGGCTGATTCTGCTGGCAGAAGTACTCCATCTAACATACCCCCAAACACATACACAAAACGACCTGAATGATCGGCACATGCAGCATGAAATGAGCGTGAGTTTACGTTAAACCCATGAGATTTGAGCCGTCTCCACATTCTAGTAAGAACTGACCTTGAGCTCGAAGAAAAAGAGTGTGTTTTGATACCAGGAATCGAATTCAAATCTAACAGCCAGAAGTCGTGTTTCCTGCGTCTTAAAGAATCTTCACCTCCATATATCAGTAGGCCGCCTCCTAGGATTAGTGTCGCAGAATGGCCCACTCTAGCTAGGGAAGTTCCCCTATGTACATTTTCTAAGTCAACTATAACCTTGACCCATTTCGCATCACCTTCAGAGGCGTCAAAAAGCCAGACATCATCGAGAACATCGTAGCCCAACCCTCTACCGCCAAAAAGCACAGCCCTTGTCTCGTCGATACTAGTCAAAGTATGTCCTGAACGAGGTGGTGGTGATGGATGTGCTATAACTTCATGCCAAGTTCCGTGACTATAACTCTCTGAAAGCTCCAAAATCCACATGTCCGCTAATCTAACTCCATCTAAGCCAATCCCTCCATGAATAAGCATTCTCCTGTTTTCTATGCAGCATCCAGCATGAGCACCACGAGGTGGTGGTGATGCCGATCCCACATCCAATGGCTTCCAACACAATGTAACGACAGATGCCTCATTTTGGACTATTTTTCCAACCCATGTGTCATTTTGACGAATACCATGATCATTGATTCCCCCGAACAAAATAAGAGTGTCGTTTGACACTACACAAGTATGCCCGAAACGCCCAGTTGGCAAGCCTGTTGTGACTTTCTCCCATTTTGTTATTGTTCGAAAGTCATAACCAAGGTATGCAACCCATGTATCATCACGATGGCGTCCTGAATGGCAAAAATAACTTTCAGAGAAAGCAAGAAAGATTTATCCAACGACATCAAAGACTCGAAAAAAAAAGGATGTACAGTCTTGACTTGGTAATTCCAAATTCTGGAAAAAAAATTCACAGGAAAACAATTTTGACACTAGCAAAATGCACAACATTAATGGCTTATTAAAATAAAGAGCAAAATAAATTAGCTCAATTTAAGAATATTAGCAGTTTCATACACATTTTCCATCATCACTGCGCCAGTACCTTGAAAGATGCTTTCATTCTTAGTAGGATAAGAGGTTATCAAATGCACGTAGTTTTCCACTCTTGTTATTTCCAATCAACTCTTAATTTGAAACAAGACAACCATCTATATTTACGTGTGATAAGCCGCAAGGGGGTATGAAGAGACTATTTGATTACGTTCATCACATTCGAATTCTAAAGAATAGTGAGCTTTTGCCTCCATTAGAAATAAACGGAATGATTTTAATTTCTACACACAGAAAGCAGCATGAGTTCAAGAATTGAATTGTCTAAAAGACATCATAATATGAACTGCTTTGTGAGGGCACAGAAAAAACTGTAAACCGATCCCAACTCTATATTCACACCTTCATGCAATAAAAGAGAAAACGAAGAGCAGGAGCTTTCTGCTGAACATGAATGAAGTTTTTATAAAACTTCGTCATATTATATGTGAGCATATACTAGAAGCCTAATGGCTCATACAATGAACCAACATGGTAACATCATTTGGAGATCAGGAATGATGCTAGGATAGATGCGGCCACTAGAAGGAATAGAATATCGTCAACCAAGGTTCGAGCATCACAAAAGCTACGTATCTTGAGTCATAATCTACCCTCATCGCAGCTCCATTACATTATCTCTCCAATCTAAGGTTTTATGTTTCATATTCTTCAATTTATGATCACAACAAATCAATATCGAGAATCTTCTTGTGAAATAAGCATAAATTCCATATAGGCTGGGGTACCTCAAATTGGCATAAAGCATCCCTAATGGTATCTATTATAGACAAGTAGAGCATAAACAACAGTCACTCCTTATCATGATGTACCACTATCACACCTCCTGCACTTTTTTCTTTATCGACGTTGAAGGCAGTCTAGCACGGTAATTTAGTGAAACTCCATGAAAACCAGGCATCATCAAACCTTATTCCAGATAGTCAAGCATTCTCAAATAAACGACCGTCAAGCCCTCTTGCTAGCTCATAACCGACTCATATGTTCGATTAAAGAACAAGCTACACCACTTTGAAGTAATCTATTTCTCAGGACTCCGGTCCAACATTCTAATTTAAGATTTAAAATAAGGAGAGTAAAACCGAACACTCCTTACTCACCCATGTGAAAAACAGATCCTACAGATGTTATGACACTCGACAGTCAAAACATGGTATGACACTTGGGCATGCCCACCCTGTCGGATCTTTCTAAACGAGTTTGAGTAACATAGCTAATGTTACTTACACATTGCCCAAATTTGATAAGCTACCCAAAGTTTGAACTTTTTATTTATTTTGCCCTTACACCAATCCAAATCCCTACACACCTAACTCAATATATCCTTGAAACACAAACATGTAACATCACAAACTATTATTATAATATCATGTTATAAATCATCATTAAACATGATAAAGACCCTAATAATACTAATTCCCCCAAAAACATTCATAGAACAACAGTCCAATAAAAAAAACAGGCATAATTCATCACACAAATCACACTCCTTTTTAACTCGGTCATTTGTTTACCATTTTTGTTATCTGCAAGCGGTATTTTAATCAAACGTAAACAAATGATTGAGACACAAATCATAAATAATTATCACATGGGCATCTTGAAAAACACAAAAACTAACCTCCTTCACAACCCCCACCAAACAAAACCAAACAATTAGACACAAAATTGAGAGAATGAGAAGCTCTAGGGCATGGAATCATATCACCAACAACACCAACTGTATCTATCAACTTATGACATGAAACTGAACGCACTTGTGCCACCTGCTGATATAACTTCAACCATGACATATTAACATTATTATTACTATTATTACTAATACTATTATTATTATTATTATTATTAAGATTTTGATTAAAAGATTGAAACTTTAGTGCATCAACACAAGTGGGACCCCAATCTCTTCTACAAATGGTCTCCCAAAAACAATCAGAAGATGCTAAAGATTGAAACTTTTTACAAGTTTGAGCAAATGATAAGATGGATTTAATTGGTAATAAGTAAAGAATTGAAAAAAGATGATCTTGAGCTAAATCAAATATTGGGGATTCATGGGTCAATGATTGTTCCATGATTTTGATTGAATTTTTTTAGACAATTGAATGATTGAAGATATGGGTTTTGTAAAAAATGTTGAAATTATAATTTATTATTGTTATAAAATGTATAATTAATCAATGAGTCAAGTGAGATTGTGCATTGTGTTTTTTGATGGGAGTGTGTGTGTGTAATGTAGAGAGAGTGTGACATTGTTTTTTGGCATTTTGCATGGCCTCACCACGAGCCCTCTTTTAAATTTTTGATTATTATGTCAACTTAATTTAATGTTCCACTCTTTCTTATGTCAAAGTTTTGCTTGGCTAATTTGGTCAATGTCAATAGAGGTGGTCTTGAGACGAGTCGGGTCAGGTTGAGCCCGATCATGGGTCTAAGCAATGCCTCAGCTCCAATAGAGGCGGTTGCGGGACGAGGGGGATTAAGATGAGCTCGGCCACATGTAAACAACATGACGAGGCGGGATATGCTGAGCTTGACCCCGGAGTTAGGTTGGTGCTACACCAACCTAACTCAACTTTAGGGAGGAGACATGTAGGTATGATCGGCTCAAGCCAAACTTCGACCTAGTCAAGGGAAAAGTTGGGTCGGGTAGGCAGGTAAGTTAGTAATTTTCTTCATATTTTTTTATTAGCCCTTCCAAAAAGGTTAGGTTGGGGCTGGGGTTGGGGTTGGGGTCCTGTTATGTTCGGGTTAAGTTTGGGAAGAGTTATTTATCCTTGACTTCAACCCGGTTGAGACTCGGGTCACACATATGACAAGTACGGGAACCCATCCGACAAGTCAGGTCAGGTTGTTCGACTAATACTGATATATAATTTCTCCCTTAAAAACCACATTTTACAAAACTGTAAACAATACAATAAAATCAGTGAAAGTTGTCAAATAATCAGAGTAGCTCTTTCTCAAATTAAATCAGTTTGAGGTTTGGATCGAAGTGTTGAACAACTAGTATGGGAACCCAACTGGCGAAACTGGTCGGATTATCACACCAACACCATTTGTTGAAAATTGTATCATCGACGATTTGCTAATGGCAGTGGCAGATTTTGGAGTCGGCAACAAGTGGGCCGAGTTCTAAACTATTAACGTCATATGTGAGTATTCTATATTCTATCATCAATCCTACTTGGAGTCGTATGATAATATACAACAGAAATACTCCGTATGAAAAATCAGCATGGGTCGAGCCTCCTCCTAGCTAAGGTCCTCCAGTGACTAATGGTATTAGTTATAATGCGAAATTTGTAAAGAAGAAGATTGGTCGAAAGATGCTCAATTATTGCTCAAGCAATAATCAATCAGTCTTAATAACGTGCATTTCATAAATTTCATAAATACAAGAAGGTTTTATCCGATTAACAATTTGTTTTACATTAGATAACTCTTTTCATTCAATCACTCTCATTTATGTAAAATTGCAATGGTTAACATGAATAGACATTTTTGTTCACACATCACAATTCAAGCTTTATAACCACGATTTGTATTATTATATTATTGATAAGTGTTTAAATAAATAGACATCAAATATATGTAATCCATACGTTATAAACCTTATAATAATAATAATACAACTCCGTAATAGAATTGACAAATGCCAAATATTGAGCCATCTTTATAATAATGCCGAAAATGAGTAGTTATCTTATTCGTACAAATTAGGGTTTTTGGGACAAACTTAATTAGTGCTCTTCCATAAGCCTTTGTTTTTGTCCTACAAGTCATCATTTCTCAACCTATATGGTTGTTTTGTTTTTATTTGTTAGTTGGACCATTTAATTATTTTAATTCGAGTCACCAAGAAAAAAAGTTGCATTATTACGAGTTACTTTCTCTGTACTGATTATTTAATTAGTAATATATACAATAATTCTTATGTAAAATGAGATTTTACTATACCATTACATGCATTTTACCTAAAAATACCTCTTATGAGGGGTATATTTATCTTTAATTTAAGTAATAGTTTTAGACTAATTTAGTGTAAAACTGTTTTACATAATACCAACTATAAAATTTATCTGACATAGAGCATAAAAAGTTAAATAAAATAGTAAAAACGAAGGAACGTATGTATTAGTATAGTTTTAAACTCCGTTTTAAGAATTAAAATAAGTCTAATTTACTAATTTGTACTTCTTTCTAAGACCTAAATTACATGCATGTACTCTATACAATTACAACGACTCCATTCTCCTCTTAATATAATTTTCCATACTTAAGCTTGCTAATTTCAAATTAAAAAAACTAGCCGTTATATAAAAGTTCCCTAATTAAAACAAGGCATCCTTAAAACAAAGAACATAATAAAAGTTATAATTAAGATCAAAAATCGTGATATATCTTACAAAGATATTATAGTAATAGTGAAAGATTCACCAAATTATTACAACCAAAAATTTAATAAACTTTAAAGATGTCATCAAATATAAGAAGATGCGCAGCTTGCAAATATATGAGAAGACAATGTGCTAAAGATTGTATATTTGCACATTATTTTCCTTCAAATGATCTTGAAAGATTCACTTGTGTTCATAAAATATATGGAGCTAGCAAAGTTTCCAAGATGCTTGAGGTACTCATATATTTTTTTGCAAGATAAAAGTATATTATAATATACGAGTAATCATTTACTCTCTCTGTCCCGGTCATTTGTTTGTTTTTTTATTCTTTGTGAGTAGTATTTTAATCAAAGATAAACAAATGATTAGAAAGGAGAGAGTATTGTTATTGCTCATATTTTCTAACGTGCGCGTGTCCTAAAATTATGTAATTTGAGTCCAGTTGTGAAAATATTATCGTCATTATTCAAAAGTCAAAACTTGTTTATTGCTATTTTTGAATTTTCTAACGTGTGTCCTAAGATTACATAGTCACAACTAGTTGTGAAAGTATTTTAATGATTATTTAAAAGTCAAAATTTGAAATAACCGACATCCCTACCTAGAACTTTAGAATACTTAGATATTTCATTTTAAAGTTTTGTCGTTTGAGTCATATATGTCCATTGATGTATTTTATAGTTTTACAATTTAGAACGAATTAAATTTTAGGGTAAAATTATATAATTTCTCATCATTTCTCATGTGTTTGAAATTAATTTAGATGGGAAAAAAAGGTTTACTAGTAGCTAATAGATAGGGTAAAAATATCACATGGTACATTGATACTTGCATGCATGTTCAAAATGATAGATGAGAACACCCACTTTTAATTTATGCCTAGTAAAAATTAGCAAATTCAAGAATAACTTTTTATTATTGTTATTTACAAAATAATCATAATCGATATAATGTAAAATGCAGCAAATTCCGGAAGGGCGAAGAGAAGATGCGGTAGAAAGCATGATTATAGAAGCGAGGTCTCGAGTTCAAGATCCAGTGTATGGAATTGTAGGGATATTAACGAAACTCCCCGAACAAATAAAAGAAGTTGAATTTGAGTTGGCCAAGACTAAAGGATTAATTGCATTTTACCAAACACAAAACAACTTAATAACACAAACTTTAACCAATGATGATCCAAGTAATTATTATTGCTTTGGGTAGAATCCTTAGTTATTTCGGTCTAGTTTCTAACGTAGTATATCAAATTACCAATGTTTTTCTTTTGGTGTAGCTGTGTAGATCATTCGATTCAATTCGAATTTAAGCCGCGTAGAATTACTAGGACAGTAAAACTATGCCTCATAAATTTTAGCAGTACTATTGCATTCCCAGGGCTCGATAGAAGGACCAAATTAATTACCAATAATGTAGTGTGTACATATTTCCAGAATAAGAGTAGTGCACCAAAAAGGCATCACTAATAATGAATGAGCTACATCAGCTACTAAAGTATTTTCACAATAAAATTAAGGTAATCTTGTAGCGTTATTACTTATTAGTTGTAATTCAATGTGTTGAATCGAATTTACAACGTTGAAAGTTGGATTTTAAGTTGAAAAATATGCTCTCAAATCTAAATATTTAGCGCAATAGTTTAGTCTCACATTGCATTATTTTGTTGTTTGTCTTAAATAGACGCTAATCTCCGCCAATCCGTCATTATGTGTTTTGAGGATATGATCGGAGTAAAGACTACATATAACATACACTCCGTATCTAACATTCGGGTCATTTCATGTCTCTATATTTCAAGTTGTTTTCAAACTATAATAATGTACTTATAGAAAAACCGAATAACAAAAACTTTCAAGATCTTGTGTACTCAGAGAAAAGAATTAAAGGAATAATGAACATTACGACTGGCTTAATGACTCATTATTGTCTCCTTAACCACAATCAGAATTTGAATATTATGACCGCTTAAGAGCCTCTTATAACCGCCACACTTAAGATCGATCTTGCATGCAATTTATTTTTGGACACCCCTATGAAGAACTTGGCTAAGCCGACCACTTTAAAATATCACGTTATTTTATAGTTTTGAATATAAATGCAAATACTCCATACTGTATTTAATACTAGGCCGTACAATTAAGAATGTAATTAAATGATCTGAATTTAGGGACCATGAAAATTGTGGTTCATATTTGTGTAAACAGATGCTGAAATAGTATTGTCCACTAATTTGCAATCAGCTCTTTGTCTCCTTCCATACTGTCAAAAATATGGCATAATCTGAATCAATAATTTCAATAAAAACAAACAAATGCATTATGCATTATGCATTATGCATTATGAATAATACCAATTGACAGTACTCTCATGAGTAATCGTTGCGCTATTACCCAAGTGCCTCAAAGATTTCCGCCTTTATTGGGCACTACAAATAAAAATTCATCAAAGGTTTGTACGATAACTTGATGAATAGTCTACTATTTTAGAGGTTTATCTACGAATAAACTTATGAGGTTTTAGATGAGAGGGATTACGATATAGCTAGTATCGAGGTGATTAATTACTGGGTATTGCATGAACCTTGAAAAGATTTGTTTGTTGTTAGGAGGTCGGTTTTAGGTAAATGAGTTTGTATATTACCTTATATAGCATGTGTTCATCTATTGCTAGTGTCCTTACATTTGTAATTGTATTATCAAGTTACTTCACATTGTATACATAATAAGATATACAATGCAAACAGTTTAGTAAGTCATTTTACTTTATTACGTCGTTTTTTAAATTTGTTGTAGGCATTGTTTGGTACTAAGCAGATTATTAATTGTAGAAGTAGATTGACCAAATAGATTATAAATGACATATTTGATTGACATTTTAAATTGTATATTTCCATAAGCATATTTAGTAAAAGTGTTGATAATTAGCGGATTTAAGTCAATAGATTGTTGTATCTACGCATAAACCATTGATAAATTCATTTTTTAAAATCTATTGAAGTGAATATACTAGGGAAGTAGCATATTGAAAAACACTACATTTGAGCTCAATCAACTATTTCAATATGTCATTTGTCAAACACATAAATTAGTAGATTGCTGATTGGTGAGACAAATTTACTAAAAGCCTTAAATATGTTGAGCATTTATCAATCTACGTTTGACCAAAGACCCCTGCAATTATAGTAATATAGAGTTAAGTCGATACGAGTTTATCATATTGATTTAGATTAAGATATTCCAATAAGTGTTGGATTTTGATAATATTAAAATACCTTCTTTGTCCCTTTCAATTGTTGTCTTTTGTCATTTACACGTTTGTCAATGCACATTTCATTTTGAAAATATCATTTACTACATAAGTATGAAAATTATAAAATTTTGATATTCTTAACGTGCTCACTAAGACGAATCAAACAAAATCTCACATGACTATCTTTTATGTTATGCATTGGAAATTATTTTAAGGATTCTCTCCCTTTATTATTAGAGTCCAAAAAGTAAAGGACAATAATTTACCGGGACAGAGAGAGTACATGCTAATGATATGCTATGGTCGTCCCATTTTAGTCATATATAGGACAAAGAAAATTATAAAATCTAGACTTGTTGACTCTTCTTAATTATATTAATCCCAAATTAGAGAGCAACCTCTTTGATTTGCTAAAGAATAAGCCAAAAATGTTGATTAAAAATAGATGGACATTTGTAGGACGGGTCAAACTTGACTAGGTAACCCGTATGCAGTGACATTGTGCTTATCCTATTTATATTGTCTAACTTCAAGTCTTCCTTGCGACGGATATAATTATCGCAAATTTTTAACGGGTCAACTTGGATAAATAAGACAAGACATAGAAAATCTCAAATAAATTATCTCTTTCTACCCAAATAAATACTCCCTCCTATTTTGAGTGTTCTTCCCCTTTCAATATAATACTCCTCACATATATTAGATAAAGGGGAAGAACACTCAAAATCGGAGGGAGTAATACTTAACCCTTCGTAAGTTTGTGACGGATGTGCTTGCCACAAATTCACAAACGAGAATTTGTGGTCAAACTTATCAAGTGAACATCCCGGTCAAGTTGTTATAGGGAATCATGGACCTATTATATTGTGGGTTGCATAGTCCATTCAAAACAGAAGGACCTGTGGAAATGTTGAAAGTGGACCTATATTTGTTCATCAGACTCCAAATCACTTATTGGGCTTTGATATTTTTTAGTATGACCCACTTGATCCACTAACCCACTTGAGCCCATCTTGTTCCTTAAGTAACTATTATTAAAGGACCAAGAAAGGCCCTAAAAAAAATTCAAACTTAACTCCTACAATAGCTCTCATACTAGGGGTGCTAACGAGCCGAGCTGAGCCCAAGCTTGGTATTGCTCGGCTTGTGCTCAAGAACTAAAACTCGAGCTCGAGTCGATCTCGAGCTTACCCGAGCTTGAAAAAAATGTGCTCGTTATCAAGCTTGCGAGCTTTAACGCGAGCTCGAGCCAACCTTGAGCTCAAATCGAGCCTGTATATAATTTCTGATTTTTTATATTTTTTCTTCCGATATTTTCAATAACAAGGCTCGAAAGATATATGTAAAAATATTTTGCAAATAAGTTAGATATTTGATATATGTGATACAAATATATAATCATGATAAATTATTTTTATAAAATATGAGCAAAATCTTATCTAATCACACAGGCTCGAGCTGCTCGCGAGCTTTTCGAGCCGAGCCAGCGTTTGCTTGGCTTGACTCGTTAAGCTCTCGAGCCGAGCCCGAGCCCGAGCCCGAGCCGAGCTATGACCGAGCCGATCTCGAGTTGCTCGCGAGCTGCCTCGTCTCATTATCACCCATATCTCCTACGGTCATATAATGTCCTTCGTAGCTAAGAGCAATTTTCTAGAATATTTATATACGGTTTAAATTGATGGTTGAAATCTCATTATCGGTTTTATATTCTAACACACCCTTCATACAATTGTCCATTGGGTTGGAATTGTGGATTCAACGTAGGCCGGCTCTAATACCATGTCGAGAAATCATCTTACCCAATAGTTTAAACTGATTGTCATAGTCTCATAATCTATTTTATTTATATTCTCATAAAGTACTTTTATGCAAGCAAGATTTTTCTAAGTAATTTGAGCACACAAATACTCTAATAGGATAAGTGAGAGTAGAAATAACTTTCATAAATTAATGAAAAAATAAATCATAATACAAATACATTTACTACATTAAATTGCTAATAGACTAATAGCCATACATTATTAGATTCCTTTTTCCAAATTATGCACATGTTACCAATAGGATTATGTGTTTATGTGGTTGTGTGTGTGTCATACTTTAGTGTTATGAATTTATGATCATTCATATCATACCATATATGGTTACATTTTTACGACCCTTTCTTTTCATATGTGGGTATATATTGATCATGCACGAGTTCTACGGTAACTAACCACCACATTATTAACACGTCTTCTCTTTTGGGTTCCTTTTTGTTTTTCTCAAATTCTCATTTATAACGGGGTGATCAGTCGCAAGTTTTAAGACGTCTCAAGTCCCCTCACAAAGAGTAAGTGGGGGGTAAATGAAATCTCCCACTTGCTCTTTGCAAGAGAGATTTAACATGTTTTAAGCTTGTGACGGATCATCCCGTCGTAAGTGAGATCTACTGGAATACTGGTTGTTTTATGGAGTAGATGGAACAAAAAGGGTTGAATTTGCGGTTTAATGTCTCTTATTAGCATAAAGTAAGGACAATGCATGTAACACTCTTCAGTCTTCTCCATCAATTGATTTTTTTAGGAAGTAAACTTCCTTTATCCACGAACTAGCGATAAATAATTATCAGTGTTTGTTCAATACGAGTATTATTTAAAAATAATACTCCGTAATCCTATAATTTCCGGTCTTTAGGGTACCACTATTATAGATGATCAGCTAACAGCCACGAAAAGGGAATGGACTATTGTCGATAAAAGCCTCATTCCAGTAATAAATAACATTATGATTATGATTATGATTATATATAGTTTTGGTGTTAGGTTGAATATTCGAAATTTACTTCATCCGTCCTGATTAATAGTTATAGTTATCTATTGCATTTGACACCAAATTTAAAGAAATATGTAAAGATGCTTTTGGACCACACAACTAACTCATTTCCCACTTACGAATGGATAAACACATACAAATATGCCAAAACTAGAAATAGATAATTAATTGACCGATACACCTGTTGGAGCCAGTGTCCTCCACAGTTAGTGCAATAACATAAATAAATCTCTGTAGGTTCACAGGGTATACTTTGTATTGTAATCAGTTGATTAACGTTTATCGAGTAACGGGTGGCTTGCTAGATAAGTTTGACGTTATCGTTCATACAGATGGGGTGATCAAACTGTCCCTAAAAGTCACACCTAAGGAGGTGATTGAGAGATGTGATTATTTGAGAAAATAATCATATTGATGCCTTATTATGACTAAAAGGTTAGTCGGTGTTTTTGACTAAAAGGTTAGTCAATGTGATGATGATATAGTTATTTAATAACGATTAAATAATGTTAGCTAAGACGAATTAACTGTAATTCGTAATTAAATATAAAATGTTATATTTAGTTGTTGTATATAATGTGAGCTTAAACGAATTAAAATGTTAATTCGTAATTAAACATAAACCGTTATATTTAATTAGCAGGATTATAAATATACCGATATTTATAATTAAAGTATATATATTATACGATTGTCATAATAATTGTTATATTAATATATCTACTGCAAAATGTTGTAATGGACCTTATTAATGTATGACAACATATTAGACAAATATAATATGTATAACATTATATTAAATGGAAGCTAATATAACCGGAAAAGAGTCCAGATACACTCTAAGTATTTCGGTCAAAAGAGGTAACTAAATAAGAGGAAAATAATCCCTTATTTTGCTTGAGTTGTGCCGTGAGAACAAAAGGAAAGGAAGAGAAATTTTCTAACCTAATTTTTGACTCTCTCTCACTTGTGCCTCCATCACACAAATCATAAAAAAAAAAAAACACAAAAACAATAAAAAGTTAACTGTAACTTTTAATTCTTTTTCTAGCAATTACAAGGGCATATCTCAATCAGTCTTGGGTGTTACGATTAGGAGGATATCTGTGTTGATATCTGTTCTTAGGCCGAATTTTGCTAGGACCAAAGGTTAAATTCGCTTTCTCTATATTTTATATCGTTTTCGTATTAATGACTTGCTATTCATATTATATAATTTTGTTATAATCCTATATTTTAAGGGGATGTAAACAGTTATTTCCCACAAGTGGTATCAGAGCTTATGGCTACAAAATTATATTATATGGTTTTCATTTGTTTGAAATATAAATTTGAGAAAAAAAAAAAAATTGATTTTACCGGAAATTTTTTTTTTGACACGGCTGGAATTTTTTTTTCATGTAGCCGTGTGTTTTTTTAGGGTTTTGTTTTTCCATTATTGATTTATTGATATTGTTATTTTAATAGGTTAAAATTCAATATAATAAATTTGTGGTTGTTTTAATTTGATGAGGATTAAATTAAAATAAGATGGAATTGTTTTGATTTTGATGTTGCAAATTTTTCGGATTCATTGTTTTAATTGATGATTTTTAACAATGATTCAATTTTATGATGTTCAAAGCAATTGTGATTAAATGAATATAAGGATAATCGATTTAATCATGATTTAGATGTTCTTTTTAAAAGGTTAAATTGAATAATCTAGTTTGAATCAATTTTAATATCGATTAGATATTGAAATTTGTACCGATCTAGCGATATTGGCAACACCGAATTTTTTTTTGTGCTGCCCGGTTACTATTCACTGCTATAAATAAAAAAAAAAAAAAAAAAAAATTTCTGTTTTTTTTATTTTGGCAGCAGCAGCAGTATTTTTTTTTGGTTTTATTTTTTTTGTTTTCGGTTTTGATTAAACCGTGAGAAATCAATAAAAAAAAAAAAAAAAAATTTTTTTTTTGGTACTGGTACTGTTCACGTG